>APFE030177866.1:90965-105024 GCA_000404065.3 Pinus taeda
AATAAAGAGGTTTCACAGTCCTCTTTCCTCAGCTGCACCTTGTCACACATCTTACTCAAACTGCAAAATAAATAAAACGGAATGTCTATGGAGACTTTCCCGGTAAAATGCAAGAGCAGTTTAAAATGGTAAGAATAAACCTTATTGTACCTTCCTTCACAGGTCAAATACTTCTGTATGCAGGTGAGAAGAAGGGCATAATGTTCCTTGACATAATGTCTGGGCACTGCTTTTGTTAAATCTTCATTTACATATGCCTCTTTCAAAAACTCCTTACACGGATTCATATCAAATTTGAAGTTTTTAAACCATTCTTCCCGTCCTCTTGGGATCTCAGTTACAACAGCTATTGCTTCTGGAGAAACCTGAATTTCTAACATGGCTACCTTTGAATTCAAACGAGTGAAATTTAGCGCAAATTCCTTAGTTACCTGTGCATGCCCTCCTTGTAGCTTTTTACAAAATTTCCAGCACCCGGCATCTTTGAACGCTTTCTTCACGCCTTCATCTCTCAACGTTATGTCCAGGCCTTCAGGTTCATTCCTCTGACATTTACCGGATCTGTGCTCTTTTTTCTCCATATTTTCCTCTGAGATCTTCACACCCAAATTCTAACAGCTCCGATCAGGATGATGGTTTAGCTCCTTTCTTAACTCAGCCTCGCTTGTAAACAGGCTCGCTTGCAATCAGTTTCGCATGAAATTCAAAATGAAACACTTCACTACATAATCGGCTCAGTGGTCACTCATGCAGCACTTACGACCATCATTAAGGTCTATGCACGGTAAAATCTCTTGGGAATGATATTCCTGTGCATATCAGCGATCTATTGGTGGAGTAGTGGCAAATGAACGTTCAGATATGATACAAAAGGTACACAGACTGACATGAGTAGACAAAAATGATGACTCACCTACGGACTTGACATTTCGGGAAAGATTCGCTGTGAAATGCACGAATCCATGATTTTGCAGCGCTGTTAGTTATAATTTTAAATGATGCGCTGCGAAACTACTTAATCATGACGCGCTGCGAAACTGCTAGACCATGATTGCGCTGCGAAATGGGCAAATAAGACTGCGCTGCGAAATCACTAGAAGACAGGGTGACTTGGCATAGACAAGACATGACTATGGAATAATGATGGGTGGAGGAGAACCAATAGGAGTGGAGTATGATCTAAGTTAAAAACCTTTAAAACTCCAAATTCTAAGTGAGAAAAATAAAATGAAACCAACTTTAACACAGACCTTTGTCATCAAACTAGGATAGACAATTAAATGCATCAAACTTTTAGTTCTAAGTGATAACAGGAGCCATGTGCACATCAAGATGATAGACAAAATGATGTGGAGGCTTGAAATGTATGCTTTGACATGTACCTGGATTTCAGAGACCAAATGATTTATCTTTGAAAGGATCAAACATAGTTGAGGAAGAGAGTGATGCTGCAACTTAGTGACTGTCTGGAACCATATTTCAATATAGTTGTGATGTCCTTGGTCCTTGTTAGATTCCTATACTAATAGGTTTCATTTTTCATGATTGATAGTGGAAGGGCTAAATATGTTCATCATTGCAGGCTGCAAAGGTTCCATATTTTGTACACAGACAAGAAAAAATTGAAAAAATGAAAAGAGGGTATACCTCAAAAGAATAATCAAGAGGCAAGGAATATCAATTGGTCAGAAAAAATAGTGAAAATGAACCCCAAACCAAAGACCAGGAAAGTGGCCAATCAAAATGTCACTACTATCTTATTTGTAAATTCACCATGTGGAGGTACTGCTGCTTATTACATTTGATGGATGGCCCAACAGTTCAAACTGGACCATGCCATGTTTAAATTTGCTGTTGTAGAATAGAGAATGCATATTTGCGTAAACAGTTCAAGCTTGGCAGATGAGTAGCTAGGTAGAGAATTTAAGGAGCCCAACTGCTTAATCTGGGCCCTTGGAAGAGATAAGGGTACATTTAGATAGGAGAATAGTCGAAAGAAAAAGAGGACAATCAGGGTCTGCTAGTTCAAGTGCACCCAATCCAAAGGAAGAAAAAATGTTACGTGTATTAGGCTGGGTAGGCAGTTTGAGGTTGTAGAAGTAAGTTCATAATCACTTGTGGTCTTGTCAAGAAGGACTCATCTCATTTATGGCATTGGAACCATGGCAGTTTTTTGGTGGTACAACAGTGGAAGCATGAATAATCCCCCTTCATTCCCCCAAAGATCACTTACTAACATTCCCCCAAGGACCTTGGGATTTGCCCAAAAAGTCCAGTTTCGCTTCATTTTTATTAAAATACCAAGTTGAGATCTGAGTTGACTTAGTGAAAAGAAGCCACATTTCTTGTGTAAAATGGTCATTCCATGCTCCATCTCTTTAACATTTGTCCATTCATTCTCATTTCATAGAAGTCATATTAACATCTAACCCTATTATCTAGCTCCCTAAATCATTTCCCCACCCCTATTCTAAAAAAAACTATATTAAAACCCAAAAAATCTAAATATCCCCTACAAATGGCAACTATAGCCAAATAATTTAAGTTCGGGAAACATTAGGTCCATTTGGGACTCTATGTTAACCCATCCGCGTTCATTAACCTTTAGGATTTATTTAACACCTGGTTAAATAAATAACCATATCAAACCCCCCCGCACACCAACTATACCACATTAACCCCACGCTTTATTTTATTTTGGGTTTCATTGATATTTGATTAATGAATAACCATGACCCCGAGCGCATATAAACCTATAATCTAAGGTCTAAATCTGCCCCAAACTATGCAAAAATTAAAGTTTATTGTACACGCTTTTCTACTAAACTCCGATCGTATCTCCCTCCCATTCGCCGTCGGATCGCCCTCCACAGATCCGACGGTCTTCATCGATATCGGGTGCCCCTCTATAGTGGTACGTTACCACCCGATGGTCGACAGTTTCACCATAGTACACCGGGACACTTGTCCCCCCTCCTATTGCATTGGGCCGCCTCTGACAATTATTGATCCCGTACCAAAGGCAGTCCGATGGAAACCGCTTACCGCCCTGCCCGCTTGCCTACATCACCACATGACGTTGCGTCCATGTCGCCTGCCACTACCTTGTACCTGTGCCATGTCATCCGCTGATGTCACCACCCCGCCACCGTGTCATATGCCACGTCATCACATACGTCAATCGCCACGTCATTTACCGTACTCACTACACGACAAAAAGGACGTCATGATGATGTCATCCTGGAAAAACACAAAAAGTGCCAAAAGGTCAAAATTTGGTTAAAAAGTCAGGAAAACGACTGTTTTACGCCTATTTTGTATTTTGTTCCATTTGCAAACAACGTGCATGCGCTTTCACCATTTCGCTTCCGGAGCTTATACTATCACCAACCCGCCAACTCAACTCCATAGCTCAACTCCGCAGCCCAAGCTGTGCCTGTTAACCATCCTCGGTGCCCTGGACACAGGTATTTATCCATTTTCCAGCTTGAAAGCCCTGTTTCTCAAGTTCTCTGTTTAAATTTCCGAAAGAACCTATATTTTGCTTCCAAAGGTTCTCCTACTGATTGCTCACTGACCTGCATACATAATTTGAGCTGTTAATTCACAACAAACCTGCAAATCTGAGCTCATTTCCTCTACAAACAAGCCATTTCAATACACTGTGCATCCACATACGCCCACAGAGACTACAAAAATTTCTCAATTATTGAGTCAGAATACTCCAATGCCCTGTTTTTGTTGATTGTAACCTGTTTCCTAAAGGGGAATCCTCAGCTTCCTTTTCCCTCTGCAAACTTGTGCCCTTTTGGGCAAAACTCCATTCCATTCTCTCAGCATTTCGTCCACAAGAGCCTGCAATTCAACCAATTTATGTAAAAAAACCAATCAAAGTGCTGCAAATTTGTTGTTTTACCATAAACTCTATACACTGAGGTTGGTTTGATATAAAAAATCAGTTTTCATACTCCTGACAATAGCCTCAGAGCCTAAATTCTACTTCCTATTGCTGTTTACACCTATATTGCAATTAATACCAGCAGTATAAGATATGGAGGCTCCAATAGCCCTGAACATTGTTCCTTTCAATGCTCCACACATGGATTTAGAGTGGCTACCTTTGGCAGACAGAGACTTCCAGATCAAGGATATGATGGGCCTTAATTCTCACCTCAAAACTGTGTGCCAATTCAGAAATAATCACAGAAATAACACTAATATTCTAGGAATTTGGCAATCCAGTATGCCCATCTATTACCTCCCATCAGTCAATGTGTTGCCTGATTTCATTCATCTATGTCATGCAAACTATGACCCCACTCTAAGAGCAATTCTCAGTCCAAATGGGTCTGTGTTGTTCTATATCACTCCTCAATCCATAAATGAAATGTTGAACTTTGAGCCTCCTCAGCCTCTGGTTCCCCTTACAATGAAACTCTTGCTTGATCAGGGTACAAAGCTCTCTAAGGCAGAAATATCAAGAGTTAGTCAGCTATTTATGGATCCACAGTGCCAGTGCGATCATCCTCCTCCCTATCACCAGGCCTCATTTAATGAAACTAGCAAGCTCATGGTAGATATGGTTTCATACATTCTAGGATGCAAAACAGGATAATTTGTGGATGAGACTGTATTTCTGCTTTTAACCATATTCACTCCAGGGAAACACCCTGCTGTCATGTATGACTATGCCACCTCCATAGCAAACAAAATACATGAACAATTCATGATGATGGAGAGAGAAAGAGTGTTTAAATACACCTCCTACATTTACCATCTGCTTTTGTACTATCACCCAGATAGTTTCAAGGTTCCTCTTAGGAGATTAGACTCAAAAGGAGAGAGGAGATCTTTCATCTATTGGACCTCAGTTTTCCATGAAGTCCACTATTCTCCATACACATATTGTGAGTTTATTGACCTGTTCATCTACCCAGCTACTTGCCTATTAATGGTGACTCCTCCTACCAGACTCACTGTTGAAATGCAAAGAATCATGCATCTTTCAAAAGGCTACAACATTGGTGATTGGTATTCTACCAAAACCACACAGTGATCAGAATTTATGGGTGTGAGTTGTCCCCCTATAAGCTGCCAAGATATGTCCCCATGAGACTTTTTGCCTTGGAATATTTCAGGCAGTTCAGTAATGCAGACTTGACTCACTTCCATGGGAAAAACAAGAAGGCACAACTTAAAATCAGACATCAATTGGGTCGCTTTGTTTTCAACAAAAGGGAAGAAGCATGGAAGGATGCAGACAATATGCTGAGACAAGAATTCATGTTGAAACAGAGCTTCTACTGGGCACCATATGACCCTGAACAATTCATAAGCCTTAGAAGAATCAAACATAGGCTTTCAGGATATATGCACAAGCCAATCCCCTACATTGAACAATATGCTAATCAACAAGAATGGGTAGAGGGCACATTAGATGATGAAGAGCTTACTGAAGAGGAAAAATTAGAGAAAGATATGAAAGAAATTGAGAAAAGAATTGACCTGGATTATGTTGCACAGGTCAGCTTCACACAGCCTCAACCGATTAGAGCAAGCACATCAACTGCTACATCTTCATGGCAGCCAGCTAAAGAAACCGTTTTACCTACAGGAAAAGGCAAGGACATTGAGCACTCAGAACAACAAAGCACAATGGAAGAGCAGCCATCCTCAACTCAGGAAAAGGGTCAAGAACAAAGCCCTGCAACAAAAACAAAGGCACTTGAAATCCCTATGTTGCAAACTCCTCATAATGAGGAAAGAGGTAAAAAGAGGGACAAAACAGAGGGCACACCCACAGGGGCATCCACAGACCAGCGAGGTGAAAAAAGATAGAGGCTAAACCCCTATGCTGAGGAGGAAATAACAGAAGAAACCATGGGAAATATCAGGGGTGAGGGGACTTCTGAACAATAGATCCCTCCTGTTTTGGAAACATCTGCCAGCTCCTTTCAGCAGGAGCAAGAGAGACAACCAGGTGGGGAGGTTTCATCCTCCAAACAACAGACTAGGCAAGGCTCAGATATCAAACGAGCATTCACAGAGATTAAAGCTAGAAACGAGCCAATAAGGTTTCAGCTTTACAATTTGTTGATGAGAATGGCACCAACAAATCAACAAAGACTAATGGCAGCATATGACATGCAAGAAGGGAAGATGACTCTCAGTCACTTCAGACCTACTACACAACAGCAACAGTCAGCTGTAGACTACATCAGAACCAATCTAGAGGTCTTGGCAAAAGACATACATCCAATAGACTAGGTTGAGTTACATAAGCAGGCTGGAGAAATGGTTTATTCCACATTAGCAGACAAGGCTCTAATGGCCTACAGATTGCAAAACTCTTTATACAATACTTCTGCCCAGTTAGAGCTGGAAAAAGCCTCATCATTGGCCAAGGATAATAGGATAAAATCCTTGTAAGATATCATCATAGAGTTGGGACATGATCCCAAAGATCCCAAAGGCACACAGGCCTTAATCAGAAAAAAGGAGGAAGACATAGCAACACTGAGAAAACAAATGAAGCCACCAGCTACAATACATCCTCAAACTGCAGAAGTGGCGCAACAAAAGGAAGTAGAGGATGTGGTTAGCCTGCTTATGAGGATGAACCAGAGGATATTGGACAGAGAAAAAGCATTGGAAGAGGCTCAATGACAAAAACAACTAGAGTTGGCCCCTCAACCATCGCAAACAACTCCAATAATTACAACTCCTCCAACAACAGTGACTTCAACAGCACCTCCCCAACCTCAACTTCAGCAGCAAGTGCCTCAACTTCAGCAACAACTACAACAACAACATTACAAGAGGTCGGCTTGAGCATGGAGACCATGATGCAAGAAATCAAGGCTCTAGAATTACAAATGGTAGAAATGAAGGAGACCAAGGAAAAGCTAGCCAAGATTGAGGCTAGTTATGATAAATAAAAAATGACAGTTGTAGAGAAGACCAGGGAAGTAAAGGCCCTAGAAAACAAGATAAAGGCCTTGGAGAAAGACCTCACTCTCCATAGAACCTTGACCGAGATAAAAAATATTTTGTGGAATAAAATTGGCCAAGCTCTTACTGATCAATGGACAACAATACTAACCATTTTTGACCAAATAGAATTGATGGTTGTAGCTCAGTATGAAACTCATAAGGCTAGAACATTATTGGCAGATAAGCCTGAGCAAACCAATCAATTGATTCACTTTTTGAATACTCGTACTAGTGACCAGCTGGCAGCACTGAACATCCAGAACAAAACAGAGACTATTGTAAGAGTCAAGAAGGTCCTGACCATGAGAAATTTTGTCCAAACTATAGAAAGAAAATGCCAAGAAATGCAGACAAAGGTAAATGCCTTTAGACAGAAGCTTTCAAATTTGCAAACCAAAGGTCTACCTAGCCGGGTTACTAGCTCTGGAAGGCTACTAAAACAAGAACAATATGAAAACAGGCTGAGTACCTATGTACAAAATGAAATCACAACATCATCAAGTAGCACAGAAGAAGCAGTCCCTCCCACAGGGCAGAGTTTATATGATAAACTGGAAGATCAATTTTACATTGAGCATGAGATAGAACACCTATTTCCAGTTTGGCCAAATTATTACACATACACTGAAGCTGATGAGATATTATTCAAGTTAAGAAAGCATCAAATACCAACAGAGGAATGTGTAGGAATTTACAGGGTAAGTTCCTCAGAAAGAACACCAAAAGGACACCGCTCACAACCAGATCTCAAATCAATACACCAGTGTTTTTGATGTGGTTAAAACCCTCAGAGAGGGAAACAGTCCACGCCCTGCGCCAACGTGGCTACTACAGACAATTTATTAATAAAAGAATGAAAATTTACATAAGCTTCTCTCATGCACGGTTAACCTACAAATGACCCTCCATGCGCTTTAAATAGAATTCATCGACCAATCGAGTGTCAAGCCACAGATCAAGTGTCGGTAATACCGAGGAGAGAATGAACCGTCGGATCACTACATATCGTGACCATCAGATTGTAAGTTAAAAAATGTACAACGGTAAAGAAACACACTTTACCTAACTCTATACCTAACTCTATACTAGACCAAGTTGAACTTAACTATTTCCTATGTGTCGAAATATCCTAACAAGCAGTACATCTTAGTCATGTGTAGGTACAACCAATCCATGCCTAAAAGCATATTTTATGAACACAAAGGAAGCATATTTAGATGTGTGAATGTAGGCATACCATTCATATCAAGTGCACAATCGCTCACCAAATGATGAACGTTTTTCTTGGTCCCTATAGCCAACTACAACAACCAAGATTCAACATCCAATTATTTATTCAAGCAACACTTATCCAGTAGGTCAGGACTGATATAATTATAGTTAGATCCATGTTCAATCAAAATAGAAACAACTTTATCATAGATCTTACCTTCCATCTCAATAATAGATGTATGATGATCATCCTACCTATTATCTAATGTTGCATAAATCCGAGGAATACTCTATCCAGCTATCCAACTATATGTGCCTCCTAAGAACTGTAAATTTGGGATCTTCCACTTTGATGTTGTGGAAAATCTCTCCCTTGATGCTCTGAAACACAAGTCCAACACTGTAAATAATTCCTATCGTCACCCTTGTTTTGCTCCTCATACTGAAATATGTGTCCTTTGTCAACTACATTGAAATTCTTATATGGCATTACATTCTCCTTGTTACTTCCATCCCAAGTTATTCCTTGCTTCTTATCCAAATTTTTTTTAGTCTTATCATTACCTTTTCAACCTTGCTTAGGCTCAGACTTGTGTTTAGACTTCTCATAACAATGTTTCAACTTCCCAATGACTTCCTCTAATGATTGAGGCTCATCTTACTCAATTTGATCCTTGAATTCTAATGGCAGTATACTAACAAATCTTTGAACCTTCATCTTCTCATCCTTAAGATATGGTACATACCTCAACAACTTAAGAAACTTGGTCATATACTCTTTGCCTATCAAAGAACCCATCTTAAGATCATAAAACCCCTAGCCTTTCAATCATAATATCTCTTGGACAAGTACTTCTTCCTCAAGAATCTTTTAAACTCATTCCAACTCAACTCCTTTATCTTGATGCATCTTACATGCTTCACATCTTCGCGCTCAATATATGCTTTTCTTTTGAGACTGAAAATAGTGATCATATTTTTCATATTCTCTATATAATCATGAAACTCAAATAACTTCTTCATCCTCAGCAACCATGTTTCTGCATCTTCTAGTTTCTTTAAATCTCCAAAAAAGGTAGGAGAATTGGCTTTCTTGTAATCATCTGGAAAATTTTGCTTCTCACTCCTCCTATAAGGATGATAGTGTTGATGATCGTGATGTCCCTTTGATACATAACTAGAATAGAACATGTAACCACTACCTCTCCTGTCAGGTGTATCCATCCATCTTCCACCTCTGACTATGTCATCCCTATCTAGCATGTACCCTTCGTGAGACCTACTACCATATGCCCCATTACTCATTTCCTCCTATCTATAGATGATTATTGCTTGTCCTTGTCTCTACAAATCTGATAATCTCTTCAGGATCACTACATTGACCTATGGCGGATTTTCCTGAGCTCTGGCAAGCCTTTCCTTTGACTCAATTTTCCTGTCATTGTTCGACTTACAACTTTTGATCTCTGCCTTTACACTTATAAAGGTATATGCTATGTCAAGAAAGTACTTATCTCTTTGTTGCTCAACTAATATATAAGGAGAGTCACATGAACTGTAATCCACCATCTTGTTTGGCATCTATAATCTTCTACTTCCTGCAAACATACGATGTTAGATAAACTTAAGTAATAAACATAATCAACATCATATGTCAATGTGTTTCAGGGGGGGTTGTATTGTTTGCACAATCATTCAGGATTAGGCAATATATATATATTATATATATATATATATATATATATATATTTATATATATTATATATATATATATATATATATATATATATATATATATATATATTATATATATATATTATATATATATGATATAGATATAATGACATCAACATATAAGTAGTCATAATATACCAACATCACCAACCTCAACATGATGACACAAAATGCAACAATTACCATCACAAGAGATAACCAACATGCATGCATCATGAACACATAGAAAATTTGACATGCATATATAACAATCACATATACCCTGAGGTCTAGTGCCATTCACCCAAATTCACAAGCTCACTAGGGTAAAAATGAGACAAGTGTCACTATGACATGGCCCAACCTCCAAGTTCTAGATATGGAAATGGGGTCGGCACACCAACACTTACAGACATCCTACAGGGACTACAGATCACCCAATAATTAAAGAAACACCTAGGTGGTCAATCCTTGAGATGGAACCTTTTTCCTCATACCTAACACCCCAACTGCATGCATAACAAGACTAGAGTGTAGTCATCCATAGGCCTACTTCCATGCGTTTACGACCTAACTTTCTTAGTTTTGAGCATGTGGTCCTGGGATCTGTGCCACCTTTTCAGACCAACTTCCATACCACTACCCATAATTGCTTGTAACTTTCCATAATCATAATTTACATGATGGCAAAGCTAAACATTCAAACTCGAATTAGAAACATGGTCTAAACTACCTAATCCATAACAAACATTTCATTAAATATATGGAAAACATGTAAGCTATAAGTCATAAATTCATATATTATCATAAATTGATAGTCTTCATCTGAGAATCACCAAGAAGAATCTAAGCCCTCTCTAGCTAATTACAATAACAATTGTTAGTCCGTGCATTCATCAACCATTCATATATTTATCAAAACATGACAAGAGCCATAGATAATGTACATCATATAACTAGCATTTAACCGATAAATAACCAACATAGAAACCATGGCTACTTAGCCATACTATCCAACATAATCATTACAAGTATTCATGAATCATAGTAAGTAAATAACTCTTATTAATATATGAAAATACCAACCAAGTGAGGGACTTCCACGTAGATAGATTGGGTTGAACCAAATCTCTCTTTCATCCAATCACCCCACAAAATATTCTAAGCATGAATGTGCATCTCAAGGAATAAACCAAGACAAAACCAACTAGCGCTTTCAGAGGCCAAACCACCTCAACAACAATGACTCCACCTCTACAGCATGAAAATAACTAACATCGACCAGATCGGTCTCTACTCAGGCTATCTTGGGATCCAGGAACTATTAACTCAACCCATAGCCTTTATTGCTCCAGAGAATTTGTCCAACCACAGCTCCAGGGACTAGTAACTTGACCCACCAAGGGCTCTAGAGTATTTTTCCCAACTGGGCTTTAAGAAATAGTAACTCAACCCAAATTGTTTCAAAGCTTCCAAAGCATTTGTTTTGGCCCCCAAATATTGGGAATCTGAGCACCAACCAACGAAAACAAGTGGAAAACCTCACAACACCATGGTTATCTAGTGAATGGAATGAAAGGGTAAAACCACTGCCAATCTAGGAAACTATCCATGCCAATGATAGCACATAACCAAGGAATCACATGCATATACCATGCATAAACAAGGAAATCACACATGCAACCTGTTACCTGCAAAGCAATCCAATTGTAGCTACTCATCCAACCATTTCCTTTTGCTCCATGCTTTCGTTTTCCTTCTTTCTCAAAATCCAAGTGAATACTAGAGGGCTCCAAGCATTCTCCAAGAATTCTCTAAGTGTGCAAGAGTATGAGATAGCAAAGCTAAACTGATAAAAAGTTCAACGAACAAAATTTTTGAACTAATTCTCTAAATCCTTTTTATCATTGAGGTCTCTATTTCTTCATTTTCCTCTAATTTCCTTAGCATGTAAATATGTGCTTCTTCAACTTCCTTTCTTCCTATTTTCCTGTATTTTCATAAATAAAATGCCAAATTATTTCTTCTTAGTCATTAATTAATCACAAGTAATGCCCACTAAATTATTTTTCCTAACATTCAACTTATAATACATGTCCCATGACCTTTATTTTATTTAATTTACATGGAAAATTATTGAGGGGTTGTTACGACTTCAGTGGATAGTGAAATATTTGTACTTCCTCCATCTATAACTAAGTTACACCACTTTCCTTGGACCTTGCATTTAGTTTTGAAAACTTTCCTTCCTTGCCATGGTTCTTCCATTTTATTTTTCTCATACTTGAGCAACACTCTAAGAAACATCATATTTTCTCCTTCTTCTTGTTGAAGCACGGCCACATTTTCACCATAAATAAAATCTTCACCACCTTTCATAACTTGTGTACTAGCTTCACGTCTTCTCCCTAAACGTTTTCCTTCCAAGCACTCAAATTTCTTATCTCGTTCAACTCCACAATGGTAACAAGTAATTACATACTTTCACTTTCCTCCTTTGAGACTTACTCTCCCTCTTCCATCATTATTTCCACATCTACCACCATGACCATTGGTGGATTCTTCTTCCTTCTCACTGCCTCTAGTAATCCCTGCCTTACTTCTACCTCTAAAACCTTTTCCTCTACCTTTCTGTTGTGTTTTCCTATTCAACTTCTCCTCTATTTTCAAGGCAATGTGATGGGCTTCATCAATAGTCCAAAAATAATGTGTACTCATTTAACCTTGAATCAAGTATTTAAATCCATTCACATGCCTTGTGACATTTTGAAATTTTGGTTCCATTATATGTGATCGAAGTGACAATATGAAAAAATCCTCAGTGTACTCACAAAGATAGGTCTCATTTTGTCTTCAGCTTGTCTATACAAATTCTACTAGTAATAAATAGGTAAAAATTTCTCTTTGATCTTCATAATATTCTTCCTCCAAGTTTTGATGATTATCTACTTTGTCTTTCTGTAGTGTATCCCACCACAACGCAGCATGACCTTTCAACTTCGCCAAAGAAAATTTCACATTATTTGGGTCCTAAACATTTTCATACTCAAAGTATCTTTCAAGTTCCCCAATCCAATCGATGAGCACATCACCTCTCATATTTCCAAGAAATGTCAACTCTTGCACTACCTCTATTGCTCAAGTATGAAATCAACCTCATTGTTGGGTCTCTCTCTTCTGCCTCCTGTTGTTCATCGATTTCTTCTTCAGGCTTTGAATCTACCTCTAAATATCCATTTATTGTACACTCCAACTCTTCTACTCTTCATCTTAATTGTTATAGCTCTCAATTTCCTTCACCTCATTTTTGTGCTCCTCTTTTCCTTGGTGGTATCCTTACAAGTTATAAATGCCTCACTAACATCCATAAACCTTAACCCAGGTCTTGTGACCCAACTTGTACTTTCAACAATCTTGGTGCACAACCACTAAACAAGATTTCCATGTACCCTGTTACACGAAGCAAATCCAAGGTATAAATCTCAAAACAAACCTAGCCCATACCACTTGATGCAATCCAAGTACTATAACTTTCACAATTCCTATAGAATCTATATCATTGTTATAGAATGCACAACCCATGCCATTGGAATTTGGCTACTATGTTAATTAATTCGAGTAAAATGCATAGCACAAATAGAGAGTAATTTGAGTCTTCTCATGAGAACACATAAACAGATTCAAATATCATTTATTTCATTCAAAATGTGTTATTACAATTAAGATGTGTTATTACAGTTAAGGATAAAAATATAAGAGTGGAATCCTTAGAGTAATCGAAATCCCCATGTTGTTATGTAACAATACTATGCACAACAACCAAACACCCTTGCTAACTCGTATAACATCCAGTTGCACTCTCTAAAAATTATGCATTAAACAATGTTAACTTTGAAACGGGAACTCTAGCCAAAAAACCCCCAAAACACATGAAAAACAGTGTTAAAAACTAAAAGTGTTGATGTTGGAATAACAAGTTTTTTCTCTAGGGTAAATTGTCAACATATTTTAAAAATGGCATTGAAAACCAATTTTTTGTGCAAAAATTGTGCAAAAAATAAAAATGTCAAAATGAAAAGTGTTGATGCTGCAATAACAATTTTTTTCCTAGGGTAAATTTTCAACATTTTGAAATAATGAC
>APFE030177866.1:106017-116019 GCA_000404065.3 Pinus taeda
AAGGATTGACCTGCCACCACTTGGCCGCCAAGGGGGATGCGGCCCAAGAGGCCGGGTAGTGGCAAGTTGATTCTAAGAATCGACCTACCACCACCAGGCCACCCAGACCATGCCCCCATGGGTGGTCGAGCGGTGGCAGGTCAATTCTGAGAATTGACCTGTCACAGCTCGGCCACCCAGGTCGCGCCCCCATGGACAGTCGGGTAGTGGCAGGGTTATTTTGAGAATCGACCTGCCACCCCCCGGCCACCCGGGCTGCACCCCCCATGGGCAACTCAGCGATGGCAGGGTTATTCTAAGAATCGACCTGCCACAGCCCAGCCACTCGTGGGGGCACGGCCTGGGTAGTCGAGCAGTGGCAGATTGATCTTCAAAATAACCCTACCCTCACCTGGCTACCTGTGGGGGCATGACCAGGGTGGTTGGGCAGTGGCAGGGTTATTCTAGGAATCGACCTGCCACCACCCGGCTGCCCATGGGGGCGCAGCTCCGCCGCCCAGCGCAGAGCCCCCACAGGGCGCAAAAGGTTTTTATTTTTTTAGTCCTAAATAATGATTTTGTTAAAAAATTTTAAATATTTTTTTTTTAATCGAAAATATATTCATTTTTTTATTTTAAATGTCTTTTTTAAATCTAAAATATAATATATTTATAAAATAAATGTTTTTTTGAATAAAAATATATATAATTTTTTAAAATTAAATGTTTTTTTTTTTTTTTTTAATTTGATTATATATATAATATATATATATATTGGTATATGTTTTGTATTTTTAAAGTTTTTTAAATGTTTTTTAATCTTAATTTTAGTAGTTAATTATACATTAATTTTGCTAATTTCTATTTTTAATCTAGTGGTTTTCATTTTTCTTCTTTCATTTTTTTAGTTTTACTTGACTTAATGGTTTTTTTTGGGGGGAGAGAGATTTTCCAAATTTTTTTTAATAGTTTACCTTATTAAAAAAAAACCAAACAACACAAAATTTTTCATGGTTTTTTTTGTCTTTTTTATATATAATTTTTATATTTTTTTTTAAGTAATAACATATAAAAAAAGAAAAATAAGACAACTAGAAAATTTGTTAAGTAATTATGATTTCAAAAAAAAATGGACATAAAAATTTTAAAGTCTCAAAAATAAACCCTCTTAAAAAAGGGTTGATGTTGCATCAACACGTTTCAAAATCAGCATGAAAATCACTAACATTTAAAAACAAATATTTATATTTCATACACAAAAAAAATTTAAAGTGTTAAAAATATACTATGAAAAAAAAAAATTTCCGCATCACCACCTTTCAAAATCGGTTGACTTTTTTGTTACCTCAACGAAATGGGCAATCGTATCAGGTCTCGTTTCAAAGTTTATATTGTTATTATCCAAACCAATGGTAACACCCCAAGAGCTAGGATCCCAAACAAATCAGCAGAAAACCAATAGAAAATGTCCCCTTTTCTTTCATGTTCATGCAATTTATCCTCACGTTGCTGACATCTTCATATTCCACTAAAACAAATCGCTTCCCCTGCCACTTACTACTTCTTCCAGAAAGTAATCGATTTCCTTCCTCTTAGTGTGTGCACAGACCAAATTTGTAAGCTATGGCGCATCCTCATAGTGCATGCAATAGTGGTTCTCCTATAGCAACACAACTAAATAATTGTCAACTTTCGATGTGTCAACGACTCTACACAATAAAAGTATCAACACGTGATCCTAGGAGAATCAACCACTTCGAAATTAGTCATCATGTTATGTCCCTATACTACTAGTGTAACCCCTTATTGTTATTAGTACAACCCCCTTATTATATTTTTGTGCGCCATGTAGTCCCCATATTGATATTATTGTCCCCCATAAAAGCCCACTATTGTTATTATTGTGCCCTTACACTATTATTGTTATGTCAGCTCTGATTATATTATGACCCCATAGACTCCTATATATAGAAAGGAGGTCTTGTCATTTGTATCATCCAAAAATTATCCATTTGTGTAATGTAAAGGAGGTTTCCCCCTCGAAGAGACTTATTTTAAAGGCATTATCTATCTTCTCTATCTTTTTGTGAGCTGGCTTCAAAACATTTGGTATCAGAGCTTTGAATTCTAGGGTTTCGCTTCTCAAAACAGGTCATCGTGGAATTTTCTCTATAATGTTTTCTCTGCAATGTTTGAGAAGCTAAAAAAAACTCACTTGAGAGAAAATCTCATTGAACCTTGGGTACGAATTTCAAACCTTGTCTCGCTATATTTTCGGAGATATGATCTAAGAAAATTAGGGTTTTTGGAAGCTCCTGAATTTCATCTAAAAGAGGTCATCATGGAATTTTCGCTATAACTTTTTCTACGAAGTTTCAGAAGCTTAAACAAAAACCCATTTGAAAAGAAATCAGTCTAAACCTTGGGTCCAAATTTCAAATCTTGTCTCGCTATAGTTTCGGATATATGATTTGAGGAATTTATGGTTTTTGCAGACTCCCGAATTACATCCTAAACAGGTGACCTTGGGAAAATTGTCATAACTTTCTCTCTGAGCATCAGATTTAAATTTCGTAAGAAGTTACAAAAAGAGGATGGACTGTATCTTGTTTGAATATAATTTTAAAATCTAAGAATGAAAAAGTGAGACATGGCACATTGTACAAGTTCACTCTACTGAACTAGTCTATAAATAGGTCATCGCGAGAGATTGGGAATAAATCTTTCTTCAGGAATCCAATTGTGATCAGAATTGCGGAGTTAGAAAAAGGACTCAGAGGATTATTACAGACAAAAATTTTAGAACTTAAATATATGAAAGTACAGAGTTACAGTCATTTCAAGATCGAGCTCCTAAAATCAAGAAAAATTGAGATGAGGAAGTTTGATGGCAAGGATCCGGTGAATTGGAAAATACAGATGGGGAAATATTTTGATCTACATGGTGTGCCACTATTACAAAAGCTATGTATTGCATCTAACTATTTAGAACCAAATCAATTTATATGGTATAAAGGGCTTTGTTCTCGTAAACCACTTGCCACATGGTCAATTTTCACAAAGGAAATAATAGCACATTATGAGGATACAAAGAGAAACACCTTCTTTAACCAATTGATAAATCTCAAACAAAAGGGTTCAATGGTAGAGCACATGGAGGACTTCCAAAAATTGAATATAAGGATAAATGATATTCCAGAGAAGAAAATGGTTGATGTCTTCATAGGGACTTTAAAGGATAACATTCAACACGAGGTTTGTCTTTGGGAACCTGATTCATTGGAGAAGGTATTCAAGTTGGCAAGAAAAGTTGAAAGTGAAATTATGTAAACAAGGAATCCCACCACTCATGACTATAATTATGGAAGCGTTTTTTCTCATAGCCTTCCACAACCTACAAGGTTTACACCACAACAATTGGAAGAAAAAAGAGAAAAAGGGCTTTGTTACAATTATAATAGCAAATACACTAAAGGTCATAAGTGTGCTGAAAAGAAATTATTTTACATAGATTATGAAGAGGACGAAGAAAAGGATCAAGAAACATCAAGAGAAGAGGATATACACTAGGAATCCACCCTAGAGAAAGAAGAAATGAATCCGACCATATCCTGTAAAGCATTGGAAAGAATTACCACTCCTCAAACTCTCAAGATAGAAAGACATATCAAGAAGAAAAAGGTTCAAGAAGTGAAAGATTACATCAAGAGAGAAGAAATGAATTCAACCATATCTTGTAATGCATTGGCCAGAATTACCACTCCTCAAAATATCAATATAGAAAGACATATCAAGAAGAAAAATGTTCAAGAAGTGAAAGATCACATCAAGCATCAAGAAATGAATCCGACCATATCTTGTAATATATTGGAAGAAATTACCACTCCTCAAACTATCAAGATAGAAGGACATATCAAAAAGAAAAAGGTAGTAGTGTTGATTGATTCGGGTAGTAACCATAATTTTGTTCATTGTAAGATAGCCAAGGAATTGAATTGCTTCGCATATCCAGCACCAGAGTGTCAAGTGATTGTTGCAAGTGGAGGAACCATAAATTGCTCTGGAAAGTGATATAATATCAAGCTATCCATGGGAGAATATGTATTGAATAGCTCAATGCTTTCCATTCCAATGGGTGGTGCTGATGTTTTACTAGGAGTCTAATGGCTACAATCTTTGGGTACGATAGCTTTTAATTTTCAAGAACTTTTCTTGAAATTTTTTTGGGAAGGAAAGGAAGTTGAATTGAGGAGTATCGAAGGGAAATCGAGAAAGATAATCAACTCTAATAGCATGACGAAGCTTCTGAATAAAGAAAAACGGGGTGTAATTGCACAATTATGTTCCCTAGAGGATCCCACATTGAAATTATGTATTTCTCCCAATCTCCAAAATGTTTTGGACAATCATTCCAAGGTATTTGAGACTCCCAAAGGCCTCCCACCTATTCATGATCATGATCATGCTATTCATTTGATTCCAAGAAGCATTCCTCCAAACATTAGGCCTTACAAATATCCATGTGCCCAAAGGAGTGGGAACTCATTCAAAAGTTGCAGAAGATCTCAGTTCAAACAATATTGCGAGAACTTGACAAGGAAGGAAAAATCATATTGGAACTTGAAGTAGTCACATAACCGAGAAATCAACAGTTACGAAATAGATCAATTTCAAAGTATCTCATCAAGTGGAAGAACTTACCCGCTGAAGATTCCACATGGGAGGACAAGAATTTATACAGAAGCATCAAGAACTACTCAAGCGTTGAGGACAACACTTTTTGAAGGAGAGGGGCATGTTATGTCCCTATACTACTAGTGTAACCCTTGTTGTTATTAGTATAACCCCTTATTATATTGTTATGCCCTTGTAGTCCCATATTGTTATTATTGTGCCCCATAGAAAGCCCACTATTGTTATTATTGTGCCCTTACAATTATTATGTTATGTCGACTCTGATTATATTTATGACCCCTTAGACTCGTATATATAGAAAGGAGGTCTTGTCATTTGTATCATCCAAGAATTGTTCATTTGTGTAATGCAAAGGAGGTTGCCCCCTTGAAAAGACTTATTTTGAAGGAGTTTATCTATCTTTTCTATCTTTTTGTGAGTTGGAATCATAACACATCACTTCGATAAAATGTAGCTATATGAGTAACAACAACTACCAATTAGGTGTATCAACAACTACATAATAGGTGTATCAATAACTTAAAACACATGGGAATAACAACACTTATTACGAACTCAACATAAACTTGTTTTTGGTTGATGAGGATTTCCTGAGGCCAAGGATTCTCCTGTATTAATGAATTATTTGTGCAAGGTTAAAACCTACATTTGGTATCATAGCAGTTTTGGCTTTAATTGGACACCTTTCTGAATAAATACTTTCACTGAGGCTTGTGGTACACCTTGTTATAGTGAGGGATCTATGCAGGTGATTCTTGAGGTTAAAAGGCAATTCAAAAATAGAAATCAAGAAATTCAATGTGTAGAGTTTTGAGTCGTGGAAGCTCAAAATGAAAGATTTGTTGGTGGAGAGAGATTATTTGATCAATATGGATCTAAATACTACACCAACATGGATGTTAATAATAGACTAGACCAAGTTGGATCGAAACATAAATTGTACAATACAATTATGTCTCTCAAGTTTGGTATTACTGAATGTTTTATAGGAAGCTACAAGAATACTTTGTAGGACAATGTAGGGGCCTTGTATTAGTCTAAGTCCCTAGGGAACAAATATTCCTACAAAAGAAGTTGTGTAACTTGTTTATTCTCATTTTCTGTAGAATCCAACTTTTCCCTATAAAACAAAAACCTTATCAGCTTATAATGAAAATCACATATGGCCTACAAATGTGTAAGTCAGTTATTAGTAAGTTAAATGAATGCCTATGTTATATTGACTAATGACTAAGCTGTATAGAAAATTTGAAAGATGCATCTTTATTGGCTATAAACACGACTTAAAAGGTTACAAGGTTTGTAAACTAGAAATAAAGGAGTCTGTGTACAATTGAGATGTCGTATTTAGGGAAGTGAAAGATGTTATCAAAAAATAATTCCTACCAAGTGAGAATTAAATAAAAAAGATAAGACTTTGAATTACAGGATGATGAATGATGCTCTACAAAAGAATAAATATCAGAAGTGTCAAACCAGGCAGTAACTCCTCAAAAACAACTTATTCATATTCATTTAGGTTGGTCTTTATTATATACATGAGGGAGAGGTTGTTCACTTCATCTCCCAGTGACTATTCATATTTCTTATTATTTATTTACATCAGTTACACTTATTCACCCAATCCTGATGATTAGGTGTCAACATTCCCCTGCTTAATCTGAAGGGATGTTGGTGATTCTAAGCATCGTTCTGAATCATTCAAGCTTTTCTCTACCAAGCGCTTTGGTGAAAATGTCTGCAATTTACTTGTTAGTGGAACAATGGCGAAGATGGATTGTTTTGGCATCAACATAATGTCGAATCAGATGATATTTAATATTGATGTGCTTTGTTGGATCATGGAACTTTGGGTTCTTGGCCAACTTTATTGTCGAGGTATTGTCAATCATGAGTGGAGTCGATTTTTCTTGTTTTACTTGCAAATCTTCAATAATTTTCCTGAGCCACACAATTTCTTTTGTTGCCTCAGCTGCTACCACATATTCTGCTTCTGTTCTGGAATCTGCTAGAACTGATTGTTTGCGTGATTTCCAAGATATAGCTCTTGATCCAAGACTCATAGCATAACCTGAAGTAGATACCCCAATTTCTTTGTCTCCATCGAAGTTTGAATAAGAGTATCCAATCAAGCTAAAGTCGTCCACCTGTGTATACTTGATTCCAAAGTCTTGAGTTCCCTTCAAGTACCTTATAATTCTTTTTGCAGCAGACCAATGTCCCTCACAACGGTTTTGCATAAACTTGGAGAGGATTCCAACAATAAATGAAATGTCTGGTATGGTACTAGTTAGGTAGTTGAGACTTCCTACAAGCTGTCTATACTTTGTTGCATCCTCAAATTATTTTCCTTCAATGGATGTGAGCTTTAAGTTTTGTTCCATTGGAGTAGTAACAGGATTGCATTTTGTCATGCCAAACTTGTTCAACAGATCTCCAATGTACTTCTTTTGGGAAAGGAATATGGACTCCGGATATTGAGTTACTTCAATACCAAGATAGTAATGAACATAGCCCAAATCAGTCATTTCAAAACCTTTCTTCAATTCCTTCTTTATGGATGAAATGTAGCTTTCATTGTTCCCCATCATCAAAATATCATCTACATATACCACAAGATATACAATTGTTTTGCCAACTTTCTTGACAAATAAAGTTACATCATCAAGATCATAATGTTTGAAATTGAGTTTCAGAAGATGCTCAGTTAGTTTTTCATACCAGGCTCGCGGTGCTTGTTTGAGGCCATACAAAAAATTTTCAGATGTAGAACATGCTTTCAGACAAGACACTTGTAGAACACATCCCTAGGAAAAAAGGAATCTAAAAAAGGAAAAATGGTTGGTCCATAAGCCAAAGGGTTAGCAGATAATAGATATTCACTTCTTAGAAGGTGAAGAAGAAGAAATTATGGACAACCAACCTACTTCTTGGAGGGTGAAGTAGAAGAAATTATGGACAACCAACCTACTTCTTGGAGGGTGAAGTAGAAGAAATTATGGACAACCAACCTATCCATCAGGGATGCGGATGCTCAGGCACACCAATGCAACCATGTAGAAGGAGATTTTGAGGATAGGTCTGAATCTACTTCCCATATTCAAATGAGCACTGACACAATTGAGATACATTCTTATGAGGGGATGGGGGGCACTGAATGAGCACATGCATCAAAGAGTTCAAATTCTGACAAAGAACCGACACCATCATCTCCGGGATGTGATGTGGCTTTGGTCCTTCTTGATCCAACCCAAATAGATCGCAGAAAATGCAAATAAAGAAAGACAAAAAAGACATATTTCTCAAATGTGTTTTTGCATATATAAAATGTAATTTTGTTTTCCTTTTTATTAATAAAATTATGGTGTCTTTTTCTTGGAGAAAAAAATTCCAAAAATAGGACAATGTACTAAATTGGAATTTTTCATAATATATGTAAATTATGAAAGTTAAAAATAACTTGTTTAAAAACAAAGTTTAAAATAAAAATAAATAATTCACATTAATATAAAAGTATGGTTGTTAGCCCGCAGAGGTTTGGTCTTGTGTCAGCGGACGATCTGTTAAGTCATCCGTGCCGCTGTGAAGGTCACGAGTTCGAGACTCGTCTTAACCGAAGGTCGTTCTTGCAGACTGAGCGGTTCCTCCTAGAGGTTACATTGGCAGTCGGTGGGATTTGACCCCGTGTAATGCGAGTACGATACCACCGCTGTTGCCGATTCCACTAGTCACCAAAAAATAAATAAATATGGTTGTTAAAATATCTTCCCTCTACCCCCTCTTGGCTCCCCTTTTCCCTAACTAGGATATTTATCTCTAGGGAGAGGATTAAGTGTCTTATCTCTCTAGTAAGTGAACTTTAGCTTAGCATCTTTTCCCTTCAGCAATTTTTTGGCAAGCCATAACTGAATTAAAACTAAAATTAAGAATAAACATTCATGTTTATTATCTATTCTTATGAGTGATTATGTCAATTACTACGGTAAATGTAAATAAATAATATTTATGAGTTACCAAGGGTTGTTACATATTCTCTCTAGAGAGAGAAAATATTCCCTCTCTAGAGAGAAACACATTCCTTGATGTTTATTCTTCCTCCGTAGAATAGGCTGAAATATGATTTCCTGCATGAAACTTTATTTTCCTCAAGTAGCCTTCTTGCTCTGTGGAATAGGCTAAAATATGCTTGCATGTATGAAATTTTATTTTAGTAAGTAGCCTCTCCCGGCTAAGGTGACTCCATTGCACCTTTTTTCGGGTGATTATTTTCTTTTGTAATATAATTTTTTGTGTGTGATAATATGCAAAGACTTACTAGGAATACCAACTTATACATGAAAATACCATTTCACTGAATCTAGCCATAAAATCTTAAGCAAGATTGTAATTTTGTTGTTGTTTAAAATACATTTTTGAATGCATAAATAGATACAACACCCTGAGACAGATTAAACAACTTAAACTTAGGTTATGCAAAGACTTACTAGGAATGCCAACTTATACATGAAATGGCCTTTTCACTAGAATTTGGCCATAAAATCTTAAGCAAGATTGTAATTTTTTGTTGTTTAAAATACATTTTTGGATGCATAAATAGATACAACACCCTGAGATTTCTACATATTAAACAACTTAAACTTAGGTTTTTAAAAATAATATTTATCGAATTTTAATTAAAATAAAAAATACTTAAAAAATCATTTCATTACTTTATATATATATATATTAAATTTTCTTTTATAATTACTTTTTTTTTCACAAATTTATCCTAATTTTTATGCTTTATTTCGTATTTTGAATAATAAATTTAAAAATAAAAAATGTACATGAAATATCACCCATTCTTTTATCTTCAATTAATTATTTTTTTTCACTTCAAATGTAAATTAAAAATAATTCAAAATAAATTAAGTTTTATATTATATTAATATATTAATAGGAAAAATTATTAAAATCTTGTAGAAAAACTTTATAACCTTTAATTGTTCTAATAATAAATTTCCTCTTTTTAATATTAAAAAATTAATTATAATTACACATAAACACATATTTATAAAATTGTAGGCATCACACTACTTCCTACTATCCTAAGATATTTGTTGAAAAGATCAATCTATACAGTACTATCTATATTGTTGTTATTTGGTTCGTTTTAACTTTAATGTACAGCTACTTTACAACTCACATTTCATTATCCATTCTCTCTTTTGTTTTTTTGTGCGATATACACTATTTCTTTTATTTTGTATTCTATATCATCAAAAATTAATTTTATCATAAATAGTACATATTTTTGTGCGATATACACTATTTCTTTTATTTTGTATT
>APFE030177867.1:0-20860 GCA_000404065.3 Pinus taeda
TTTTATTTTTTTCTGTATTGATGATCTCTCTCAGGATAGTGACTGATATTCCTGGAGCCACAGATGCAGCTCAAGGCCAGCTAGCCTTTTCACTTGGTGGACTGTGTGGATTACATAGTACTTGGCCTTCGTTCCTTCTATTTTTAACAATTCAAAATGCTGTTTAATTTCATTATTTTATCTTAGTGGTTGAGTTTACAAGCTTTTGCAGGGCATGAAATAGATATGATGCGATTTGTGACATGATGTACTTTCTATCCCATTAACTATTTTGGCCATGTTTTATTTCACATGCTTTGTAATACTAAGTTCTTTTCATGTCTATCAGCGGAAATCATGAAGTTAGATGCGTGCAAAGGAGTATGCTTCTGGATACCTTTGCAAAAGAACTGGCTCCACGAACGATCAGATTCAATGCTAAAGTTGTTTCCATTCAACAGTCTACAGATTCTTCTTTAACTATAGTAAAACTGGGAGAAGGAACACTTATCAAAGCTAAGGTAGCATCTTAAATCCAAACTTCTGACTCCCATTTGAAGTAGTAAAACTTGGGCATAATTTTGACAAATTACCTAGCAATTATGCTACATTAAGCCTTCTAAAGCTGAAGTAGAATAATTACATATGCTTGGAATGTAACAATGTAACAGAGTGTTGAGCCCCTCTAGAGACATCCTTATATAGACTTTGATTCTCAAATGATATTTGAGGCATCCATGTTCTCCTATGTTTTTTTACCTGTTTTGTATGGAATGGGGATGAGAACAGGAATGCCACAAATATCATTTGATGCATCTCCAGTTTTGTGGGAATGGCTCATTGGATGTTGCTGGGACATCCCCTACATGAGGGGACCATTCTTAGGATATTCCTAGCAAGAAAGGCACTAGTCTGCCATTCCTGAAATTTGGTTCTATGTTGGAGCCATTGGTGAAATTCATTTGCTTGCCAATTCTTGCTGGAAGATAGAGTCATTAACCTTTGGCCCATTACAATGTCAACCTACAAAGAAAATTAAAGAATTGGATAAAGATGCACCCTTTATACTACAACAAACCTTTCATAGGTTGTTTGAGACAAATAAAATGCAAGCTGAGTTGAGTTCACTGTTATATATCCATAAATAGAAGTTCCTCCTCAACTGTACATTGTATATATTATAACCACTGACATAATGATGGCATGATTTGGTGAGAAGCCTTCATTAACTGAATTACATTAGGTTATATGGAATTGTCTTGATTTACTATCGAGTACTCACATGTCTGTTTAAGGTTAAAAAATTAGTAAATTGCATTCAAATGCATGCTAGTCAAATTATTTTCTGTTGGACAATTATATTACAGATAAGTAGGCATTTTACTTCTGGACAATTGTTCAACTTATGAATAATTATAGGTAACAAAAAAATTTGGTTTCTCTGGTAGAGAAATATTTAGCAGAAAATGAAAATAGATTGATAGTCTTTACTTTCAGCTAGGACTAACATCCTTTGAGTTTTCTTCAATCTTCAAGATAAACTATTTCCATTGTTAAAACTTAAATAGATATAAGGTAGAGGGAAGGCAATATTTAGTTGGCCAGAGCCCAAGACTACTTTATTTAACCCAAAGTATAATCGTGAACAACTATAGCTTGTATTGAAACACTTGCATATAGGCAATGAAGCACATAAAGTTCCGCCGTAAGTTGCACATGTACATAATCAAAATGCTTGCTGTTAAATAATTTAAGAATCAATACACATTTTAGCCTAGGAGACCATGACCATAGACAATGATTAGAATAGAAAAATTATTTCCCAACTTAATATTCAACCTCAGTTTGATTTTCTTGTTTATAATCCAGGAAACCATGGTAAGAAGGCTTGTAGATCTGGAGGAGGAGCTCAGAATGATGGCTCAAGAATTCTGTGGTTATGTGGAAGTTTTTCTAAATAGTCTTGTTACAAATGTTCCCAAAGTAAGACATCCATGTGGATGAGAACACAACACAACCATACAGAATCTCAGTGTGTATTCAGTTCATGATACTTGAATTGATGATTTGATGATTTGTAGGCTCTGGTGCTTTGTCAAGTTGAGAAAGCCAAGGATGAAATTTTGACCCAACTTTATAGCTCAGTCAGGTAAGGTTTAATGACAAAATGTGGTTAAGGTACGTCAATAATTAGTTTGATTATTTTCCCATTTCTGTATTTTGCCAGACTGATTTTGATTTTCACTTGAAATCAAATCTCTTAGGACTTTACAAAAGTAGTGTTTTTTGTCATCCTCTGCAGGTGTAGTAGACACATGTTGATTGGAGCACTGTACATTTGAGCTTTTGGGGTGCCCTTTCAACTTTTTGTTTAAAAGGTCCTACATGGATTTAAACTTGGATCGATCCCAAGAGAACTTTTGACTTATCAATTCTATTTTCCCGTGTTGATATGTATGTAGTGTGGGCTCAATAAAAACAACTTTTAACCTCAATATCAATGAAAATGGAGCAATTATGAGCCCTTTTTTGGTTCCTTTTTATCAGCACTCTATTTTACTCATTTATGTCTCTTTATTTCGAATTTTAATTTAATTTAATTTTGAATTTATAGACATACTATGTTATTGGTTGTTTTGATCAATACTGGTTTGCTTTTCCTACTTTTGTTGGCATTTTCCTCATTGAATTGGTGAGGGTTCTGTATTTTTCCACTTCTATTTATTTGAATTTTAATTTAGTTTAATTTTGAATTTATAGACAGACTCTGTTATTGGTTGTTTTGATCAATACTGGTTTGCTTTTCCTGTTTCTGTTGGCACTTCCCTAATTGAATTGGCGAGGGTTCCGTGTTTTCCCACTTCTATTTATTTGTTTCCTTCTTATTTACTGATTGGGATTTTGTTTGTTGTAGTATTCATGGGCAATGTGAAGTTATCATGTTTGATGTTACTACACGATTGATTTACAAGAATGTCCCAACGTGGCACAAAGATCTTTGCAGGTATCTCTTTTGTAGAGGGGTTGGATCTCTAAGTAGAAATGAAGGTTCCTTAATTGTGTGGTGGCACAACTGCCTAAATCGATTAGCTAAATATCTTTGTGAATTTTAGGGTGTGTGAGAACATTCCTATTGTTCTTTGTGGAAACAAGGTTGATGTGAAGAATAGGCAAGTGAAATCTAAGCAAGTTACTTTTCATAGAAAGAAGAATTGTCAGTACTATGAGATATATGCAAAAAGTAACTACAACTTTGAGAAGCCATTCCTGTACTTGGCATGGAAGCTCTCAGGGTGAGCCTTTAATCTAGTTTCTGATGCTCCCTAATATGAATGTTATATTAAAAAATTTGCATTGATTCTATAATGGGTTATTTTTATAGGGATCCAAACCTTCATTTTGTGGAGTCACCTACTCTTGCTTCTCCTGAGGTTCAGATAGACCTTGCAACCCTACAACAGTAAGTAGAATGCTATTTTCTTACTATTTTTTGTTAACTTTTATTGAAATAATTTGTTCCATTTCTAAAAGATTGAAACTTTGGCTTACAATCTTTTATGTTGTCAGGTACGAGGCAGAACTTGTAGCAGTTGCAACCCAACCCCTTCCAGATGACAATGATGATGCTTTTGAATAGCTTTGTTAAGATGCTTTTGCATATTTATGGATTGGCGGATTCAATTAATTTTGTATCATTGGAGTTTGCTCTTGAGTTTCGACATTTAATTATGATTTGTATTTGAGGCTTAGAATAGCATTATCGCATCTCTCTATATGTGATTTGGGTACTGTGCAGATGTTTTCATCGGTGGAGTTGGCTAAGCTATCTTAGTTCAACTCCATTACGGAGCTATTTTTATATGCTAAGACAGTTTTTTACGTTATATATTCTTGCACATTTTGCACAAGAACTTTTTGTGCCTTTCAAGAATGCTCAAGTGCCTTTCATTGTGTAATTTTGGGGGAAATGCTAGTTGCAATGATTGTTGCTTGAAATATATTATGGCTTGTTGAAACTTTCTTTGAAAATTATGGCTATGTCTGAGGATTTATTTTAACTCTGAAATTGGTTTACATAGTTGATAAATGTGGCTATCAAGCTTTCCTGGGTATTCTTGTGGGTATGTTGTCTGTCGAACACATAAAGGTATCGCCATTTCATTAATTGGGCTCTCGATTGATTTTTGCATAAATATTCGCATTGTCTAAATCTATAGTCATTTCCATTCAACAGTCTACAGATTCTTCTTTAACTATAGTAAAACTGGGAGATGGAATACTTATCAAAGCTAAGGTAGCATCTTAAATCCAAACTTCTGACTCCCATTTGAAGTAGATATTAAAGTTTTATAAGATGGCACGCTGTTGAAAAGTCGACAGTAATTAAATATGCTGACTGGACATTGCATTTATATATGGGTGGCCATGTTAAGCTCACGTGGTCTTGGAGGAAATCATTTTCTGCTCTATATTAATGCTGGCGTGATTTAGATTTTATAGGAGTGTTCCGACCTCAATTGCCAGTCCTCACTTTATATATTTATCACTTATATTCATGCCAATGCTGGGTAACTTTGTCTTGAAGGAAATAGTTCTATGTCGTTTTATTGCTTAAGCATCACATTTTATGTGCTGTTGGTTTGACATGTTTAATGCTCGAGCAATATTTTCTGAAGTGTTGCTTGTCTTCATGTTTGTTGTAAGAAAACCACATCAGGCATGGAATAGTGCATTGTGATGTTGGTAATTATTGGTGTGGAAATGTGAATGCTAGATTGAGCGCTCCACACACACAACTTGTTATTATTTAATTGGTAGAGTAAACCTACAGATTTACAAGGGTGCCAAGTTTTGTTGGAACACAAAGTAAAACTTGGGCGTAGATTTAGTAATGAATTGAATCCCCTCTTGCTAAACAAAGGTAATATTAATAACCCATATGCACTGGTTTCTATCAGACAGGAATTCCTGTGGTGGTTTCTCTCATACACAAGTACTATTTGTGAACTTTGAATGTGAAACTACTTTGAAAGAACATTCAAAATGATTTTATTTATTTATTTTTAAATAATTTTTATATATTTTCTCTACGAGAGACAATAGTTTGAATTATGGACATATAGTCTCTATAGAGACAATATGTTTATAATCTCAGCTATTGTCTCTAAAAAGACAAAAATGTAATTGTCTCTAAAGAGACACAATTTGAAGTTGTCTCTAGAGAGACAAATGAAATTGTCTCTAGAGAGACAAATCAAATTGTCTCTTAATAGACAATAATTCTTGTCTTTATAGAGACAATAATAATATGTGATCTATATTGTCTTTATAGAGACAAATTTTTGAGACATTATATTTTGAGACACCCACTTAGAGACAATATTTATGGCAATACACAAGTTTCTTTTTGTCTTAAGTTAAGACAATTGACACAAATATTGTCTTAAAACCCCGCTACATGTAGTAGTGAAGCTTTTCCCTAAACCCAACATTTCTGCAAACATTAGATTTTTAGACCAATAATTTTACTCTAAGCAACTTTCAGATAGTTATACCTCAGTATCAGATGCAATGAACAATTTGCAAACAGACAAATTTCCCACTGTTCATTATTCAAATCAGGAATGAAATCTACCTAAAGAAAAAATGTCAAATTGAGATCCTTTTGAAAGGACTGTTACATGGCGTTTTTTCACATCTAATCAAATGGCCTTGAAACTAGATCAATCAACATCCTTTGTTTCTTTGCATTCATCCCCTACAAAGCCAAGAACATCCTATCTCCAAAAATTCCAAGAATTTTGGGTTAAGCAGCTAAAAAGTCTAATTTTTTGCCTCATCACACTTTCCCTTCATGCAACCTATGCAATTGCAAGCTGCACACAAAGTATCTACACTAAATAGAGCATGTTTCCTTCACAATAAGTACAATGGCTCTTGAATTCAGTAAAAATAAAAAGTAATTTCAAATATTCTCTTTCTAGAAGCTTCTCGAGAAGTTTTAACTATTTATTGTTATATAGATATCTTTAACTCCTATACTTAAGGTATTATCTCTTATCCATAGAACTTATCCTCGCTCATATGTGGATCTAAGTCCTAGATTTGTAAATCCAAAACCACCCCACTTACCCTATAAATTCACTGCCTCCCATAGAGTCTGGGTTGGATTTTGGAGACTCCTAGTTATGCCTTCCTACTACTTATTTTTGCCTAGGGATCCATTATCCATCCATGCACTATATTTGTGATTGAAGGCTTTCTTTGTGGAAAAAGAAGGACAAGATAGTTGGGAGACATCTACAAGATGAAGATCTGTAAAAGGTTGTAACTTCTCCTACATTAATTAATACAAAAAAAGTGTTTTTTCTCCTATAAACATGTCTCATTAATGTATATGTATTACAATGCCTTCTTGAATCATTTTGTAGAGATGTTAGTATATGCTATTTGTATGTTATAGTTCTTTTCCTTGTTTTAGTTTTTTTGTAGGTTATACTTATAACATTAGGAGTTGGAGCTAGATCATACACACAAGGAGAAGAGGAGAGTTTGTGTTAGATTCCAGGTAAGCCTTTCTTCCATATTCTAAACCCTTTAAGGAAAACATAAGTCTTTTTGTCTCTATCGTTTCTAGATTAAGCCACTAGATCTAGGGAATTTTCTTCCATTTGCAGAAGGAAATCATCCATAAAATAACTTGGTGGCTCCATTGGGGATCGATATATTCTTTTAGTGGTTTCCTTTGCCTAATATTTTTATACCTTTGAAAATGACTCAATTTTACTTGTTCAGACAATTATGAGTCTTAGGAAAGTATAATTTTGAGCTTGGTAGGGTTTTTTTTTCACCTTTTGAGAAAAATCAATCCCAACACACTTTCTTTTATGAGATAGAGCGACCCAACGAATTAGTCTCTCTTTGTAAGTGCAATGATTTTCAATTTTCTTGGAATCATTGGAGTTTTTAACGTGTATTAAATGTGACTCGTTGTAGTTTCCCAATTCATTAAGTGTGACTCATCATACTTAGCCCATATACTACTTGCACAAATTCATGTAGGATGCAAAAAATATGCAATTTTTATGCCTTGCTCTCAATTCTATTCTAATGCAATTTTTTTTTTCGTGAGTATCTGAACTGGTCATAGTCTCTGTAAATCAAATAATTTGTTAAAATGATTATGTTCTCCTTTTTGATAAGAGTTTGCTTCATTTTTGCTTCTTCTTGTAATTTACGATTTTTAGTCACTTGGCTTAATTATTGATCCGTTAAAGGAATTTCATGTTACAATTATGATCTGTTTGAATATTTTTTATTCAATAATCTTATCATTTCATTTTTATTTTCATTAAAAAAGTAAAAGAAAAAGAAAAAGAAATGTATTTTATATTGCATTAGGGCTTTGAATATTTTCATTGGAGTAGGGAAAGTTGAAGATATTGTTTGGAAGTTCTTGTCTATTGGATCATTGTTTGGAACTTTTTCCTTTCTTTAGATATGTCTTCATCAAATGAAAATAGTTATTTTAATCATGCTAGTTCCATTATAGGACTTCAGGTGAATTCGTTTTGTTAGCCTTAAAATTGAAACTTAAATCAAGATCCACTTTAAAATTTATTCAATTAACATAATGAGCATTTGGAACATTAATGGAACACATAATGGTCTAGGATAGAAGACATGTTCTGGTAGCATTAAATATAGGAGCTTTCATTATTTTCCAATTTTACATCTTGCACATGGTTGGTTTTCCACGTATATCCGAGTATATTAGAATGCCCCCACCGAATGGTTACACATTAGACAACAACACTATGGATTGCACTTCCATGTATCTTCAGGTATATTTTAGAAGTCCCCACTAAGTTGAAAACCTACCATAGGTAATCGAGTCGCCCTCCTTGTCATCTGTGATACATCGAAGACAACATTCAAGGAGGTTGTTTGCACGTACTTAATTGTATATTGTAGTTCACAATGATTTGGTAATCCTTATATGCCTAATTACTCCTCTTTATTTTTATTTGTGTTTTTACTTTTTCAAAATCACTTAATTAACTCTCCTTAGTATATCTTAGGTTAAGTCTTATGGCAATAGTTCTAGAGACTACCAGTCAAGGAAACCATTCTGATGGTAATCCTAGTCATTTCCCCCTTTTAGAAATATTGGTGCTCCTTATATGGCTACATTGTCCCTTCCTGGATTTATCATAGGTTTACTAGTATGGTTGTTTTCAACATTGTTGATTCTGGATGTCCAAACTACTCCACAACCAAGTTCTCCACCTGAACAACATCAACCTCAAGTTAATCCTCATATTGACCCTTTTCCTTCTTCGTGTATTGTTCCTTCATCATTTTCTTCTTCTTCTCTTGGTGAAAGTTTTGATTCTAGTAACCAGGAAGCTAAGAAGAAGAAGAAAATGATGAAGAAGTAAAATAAGCAAGGGGAAAAACAAGAAACCATTGTTCTTAATGTAGCTAGTTCTTCAAATCCCCATAAAGTCAAATTCCCTTGCATGCTTTGTAAGGGTGATCACATTCTTAGAGATTGTCTTGGTATTCCTCAGGTGTAAGAAGTGTGGTCCATAGGCTCACATAAACCCTTATCATCTGTCTCTGAAGATCATGTTGGTGGCAAACCATTGACTAGTGATAATAAGGATCTCGGGAAGAAAGGAAAAGTTAAGTTTACTTCTAAGTTATGTGAAGGGAATCATCAAATTCACCTTTTCCCTTGTTTGGATGATGCCTCCAAATAGTTGGAAAACATTATTTTTTCTCAACAACAACTTCTAGTCTGTTATTGAAAGCTTTCTCCAAATCCTCAAATAGTTGATGAAGTAATTGACTCGGCTCCCTTTTCAATCAATCCCATTCTCTCTAAACATGAATCCCATGAGTCTGTTCCCAACCAACCATTGGTTGAGAAAATGGTTGCCTTTATTCCACCTTCACTCAATTTCATTTCTCCTGTAGAGAGTGAGGTTCATACCACTCAATTTCGTCTCGTTTCTTTAGATCTCATATAATAAGGGGATAATTCTCCCATTTTCATGGAATCCCCTCCAAGTAATGAGGTAATTTCCTTTTATTGGAGCCAATTTGTAGAACCTTGTCTCCCTTCTTACATGCATTTTCAGATCAATGTGAATGCTTATGATATGCTAAATAGGTTTTTTTACACAATACCATGGCTTATCAAGACCACATGCCCGAAAAACCATAACTTGTGTCACTTAAAAATTATAACTCATTTCACTTGTTAATATAGCATTTTGTCATTTAATTAATTTAATTAAAATGGAAAAGAGGACATAACTACTTTGGAGATAAATATCAAGCTTTGATTTTTGTACACTATTATGGAAGTTAAATCCCAACCGTCTACTTAATAACTATTCATGATTTGACACATCATTATTAAAAGTTATGTTAATAGACTTGATTATTTTACTTTGGTATTATAGTACTATTTAGAAAGGTTATCAAGATCCTAGACAACCTTGACACTAGACAACATAGTTTACACTACACAACTTTGTCATGAGGATGAACCACATTAGTTGGTTTGAAATGCCGATCCAATCCTTACAATGTGATTAATCCGAAAGATTGTTTTCTAAACTACGGATCACAAAAGTCTTAGATCTAACATTAACATTATGATCAAACTCATCAACCCTTTTCAACTATGGTCAACCATGGTCAATGAGTCGTCCTCACATGTAGAGGTTGTCTAGTGTCAACTAGCAGAACCACATTTATTGATGTAGTTGATATAAACTTATTGACCTCATTTCCCACCTTTTATACACATCAAGTAACACATGAAAATGATGTTTATGAACAATATTAGTAAATGTAATTGTGCTAATATTAATCTATGAACACGAAACCTTTTATAATAAAATTTTAATTATAAGATAAATTTAAAACTTTAATTATAAATAAAAACATCTCATTTATGTCTATCTGGTTTGGTGACCACTAAGACACTTTTTATGTAAAGTTAGTGATTAAATTCGTTGCTAGGATAACATATTAGACGTGATGACGATATAATGGTGACAAACTTAAAAAAACAAAACCTCCCATTTATAAATTTTATTAATTACAATGCAAATTCACTTTCCTATATAATATATATATATATTTTAATAATAATACGTGTATAAAACCCATTGGATTGCACCCATGTGCATGGTTCGCGTGGTGGGGGCTGACGACTTTCTCGCACCCCACCCGCGTCGAATCCCGTCTGTGTTGTTGCTGTGCGGTCAGCCATATGTCAGAGTTAATTGTGATCTGATGTGTCAATCATCAATCAATATGACGTTTGATATATATATTGTACAAATCAGGCCTAATATAAGCTTCTGCAGGGACTGCCCCTTTTAAAAAAATAAAATCCATTGGATTTATTTTATTTTTTAATTTATCCCATTCCATGCCTTCTAGGAATCCAAAATTCCATATTTAATAGGAAGCTTAGGGTTTCACTTTGGGCCCATTCCATGCCTTCACGAAATCCAAAATTCCATATTTAATCAAGACGCTTAGTGTTTTGATAATTAAATGATTTGTTTCCGAAAGAAATGACGACTTTTCAATGACTTTGGGAAGAAAAGTATAAAGTAGAATTTTTTACAATAATAATTTTGTAAGTCAAGTGAAGGTTTAATGATTATTGTTTTTTATTAGAATCTTTTCATTATATTAGAATTTTAAAATTTAATATTAATAAATTCAATTTGAAGTCAGATAAAATTCTAAATAAAATGAAAAATAACAGAAAGAGTCAAAGTCGAGCGCGAGAAAAGATAGAAACGTTATAGAAAGTAAAAGTCAAGTAACCCAAGTTCGGTTCCCTTCGCTAGGCCTGATTATGTGACCGTGTTGAACACTGCAAGCCCAGCCCAGGATTAAAATAGCAGCAGCAGCGAACAGCGTTGAGGTCATGCCTGCGCTGCGATGGCGATGAAGATGAAACAATTAATCAGAAGCATGCTCCTCACCTTCACTCTATGTACGTGTCTGCACCTCTCAGTCGGTCAACAGATAAATGTTACAGCTGGTGGTGTTGGGCATGAGGAGAGTTGTGGGAATAGCCAATATACAAATGGCAGCCTCTTCCACCTTCGTCTCATCAAAGTTTTGGAATCATTGGTTGTCAATGTTTCTACGACTGGATTCGATACCTCTAGTGTTGTGGGGCAAAACAACAATGATTCTGTTTATGGGCTTCTCCAGTGCAGGGGAGATTTAAATTCCTCTTTATGCCAACAGTGCGCATCCACGGTAAAAGCAATGCTTCTTGATAAATGTCAAAACAGTACTTCTGGATTCCTTCTACTAGATGGCTGCCTCTTACGTTATGACGATCATTATTTTTACAATTATAGTGAGGGTATCCAGCCTTATTCTTTTTATTGCAACGCACCGACCGTTACCCAGCCAGACACGCTCCAGTCTGTTATTTTAAACGTACTCTCAAATATTAGCGAAAGAGCCGTGTGGAGTCCCAGCCTTTTTGCTGCAGATGTATTCACAGCGGAATCTTCGCCTTCCAGGTTAATCTACAGCTTAGCCCAGTGTTGGAGAGATCTGTCCAAAGCAAACTGCCAATCTTGCTTATCTGTCGGTGAGTCATTGGGATGCGCAAACGGATCAATTGGAGGACAATTCCACTTTATGGGCTGCGAATTGCGTTACGAGATTTATCAGTTTTTCCTCGCTCCCATCCTCGCGCCGCCGCCTCCATTATCCGGTATGTTCCTTCACATAGTGTTTAGATTGTACAATGATAAGTAGACTAGTTTGTACATTTTGGTGGAACAAAACCTGGCCAATTTAATACCAGGGCTTCGTGTACAAATTGGCAGACGGCATACATACTCCGATCCCTTCGCCAGACGGCATACATACTCCGATCCCTTCGCCGCTGGCTCCATCATCCGGTATCATCCTACACAGATTTTACATAATAAGAATAAATTAATTTTGTACAATTTGGTGAAAATAAGCATGGCCAATTTAATGATGACCTTTGTGAGAAAATTGGCAAATTGGCAGAAGGCAAAAACCGTAATGTCCTTGCGCTAACTCTGGGCGTAGTAGCCGCTACGGTTGGATTAATTGCAGCCATAGGCCTATTTCGTTTTGGCCGAAAACGCCGAACCACAGGTTCCTAAATTGCTCAATCATTCAGTGTAGACCTTATTAGCTTGTATATGGTGAATTGAAATTCTTCGCATATTTCATTACTTAACATAAATAGACACCTGCAACTGTTTCGCAGGTGAGGAAGGAGAAGATAGCTTATCGCCTCCTCTAGCGAATCTGGAACTGATTTTCAAATACGATACTCTAAGGCAGGCTACCTCTGATTTTAAAGCAGAAAACAAACTTGGTGAAGGAGGGTTTGGATCCGTCTTTAAGGTAAGGGCCTTGGATAACTGCCTTCCATTGAATTACATACTAGTAGGTAGCAGGTCCAAGTCAGCTATAATGGAGAATAAAAATAATTTTGAATTTCATTGATCTTCAGGGTGTTCTACCTGATGGTCGAGAGGTTGCAATTAAACGGTTGAATATAGCTTCAAGGCAAGGTGACAATGAATTTCTGAATGAGGCAAATCTCATCACTCGTGTTCAGCACAGGAATCTAGTGAGATTGCTTGGTTGCTCTGTTGAAAGAACAGAAAGGCTGCTAGTTTACGAATACCTCCACAACGGTAGTCTCGACAAGATTGTATTCGGTTTGTTCTCGCTTGCTCTTTAACTTTTTTATCTCTGCTTGAATCCTGGAATTATCCGAGTTTCTGCACATAGCTTCTTAATTTTTTTACTGTCTCTGATGTAATAATTGTAGATACAACAAAACGTCATTTACTGAATTGGACAGAGAGGTATGAGATCATAGTTGGAACTGCGCGCGGGCTTTCCTATCTTCACGAGGAGTCTGAGATACGAATCATCCACAGAGATATCAAAGCAAGCAATATTTTACTAGACAATAAATACCGACCCAAAATAGCAGACTTTGGCTTAGCCAAACTATTTGGAGAAGATGAAAGCCACGTTAGCACTAGAGTTGCAGGAACTATGTATGAATTCTCTCTACAATCTCTTGGTGTCCCAAGCTTTGTTTAATAAATTACAGGATATGAACCTATTACAACTCATATATATCAGAGAGGATCATATAATTTTACGAGGGTTAAGATATGGAAATTTGATTGTACATAACGTTGTGCAGTGGTTACATTGCGCCTGAGTCCTTACGCGGACAGTTGACAGAGAAAGCAGATGTATTCAGCTATGGAGTGCTGCTTCTCGAGATTATCAGCGGAAGAAAGAACCATAGTTTGCTTCAGCACATGGAGTTTCTCATTGAAGCTGTATGGCTCTTGTGGATCTCATTCTTGAAGTAGAAATTTTCTAAAATGTCCATAGAATTATGATTTCTTGCGAACTAATGCTTTATGTTTTGTGGATATTGGTCAATTAGCAGACGTGGAGACTCTATAAGGCAGAGAGAGCATTAGAAGTTATGGATCCCACACTGGAAGGCAGTTACTCATGTGAAGAAGGGATTAGAGTGATTAAAATTGGTCTGCTGTGCACTCAAGCGGGTGCAACATTGAGGCCTTCAATGTCACAGGTGGTGTTGATGCTTACAGGTGGGGAAGAACATGTTCCTTCGCCCACAAGGCCTGCTTTCGTAGATGAGGAGAGTGTATTGGCCGCACCTAACCAAGTTGAACGTGCTACAGTTCCTCCTCGTGGAGACCCTAACAACACGTCAAGCAACAGTCAGTCGTTGGAAGTAGCAACCCACTCTGCAGGTGGTAATCTTTCATTCAGCAGTACGGAGCCAAGGTGAACGTAAGGCAATGCCTTGCAATTTTATTGACACTCTACAGTGCTCATGCTATAATGTGTTACTGGTTGTCACAGTCTATTTGGTTTCATAGATTATGATAGACTCGGAGAGTTTGAAGCCCGACGTTTGACTATACTGATTAGGATTGATTACGTTGAAAAATATTAAGTTAATTTTCAAGATTTTTAATCTATTTGGAAATAATTTAAATTTTGAAGATTTTGGAAAGTATTGTGAGCTATTCCAAGATAATTTGAACTAATTTGTAAAGCCCGGGTTAAAATAATATTGAGTGAATTTTGAAGATTATTTTTTTTAAATAATTTCGATGGATTAACTTTTTTGAGTATTTGGATTTTTTCATGTCGTGTCATTTTTAGATTGTATGATTGTATTGAGAGTTTTATTCAGAAAGTGTGAATTACCGAGGACTCTACATAACTCGAAGAGAATTAAAGAATAATTACATGATTTAAGAAAGATGGTGACCCTTTTTATATTTCACCTATCATACTTTCGGAGCTGTTACAATTCGTTTGTAAGGAATTTTCACATGAAATAACTCTGTTTTTGCATTGAAAAAACTTGTAAAATGTTTATTAAATATTTGTAAAGATGGGTTGAGGATCTAAAACATCTATAGACATGGTAGCCAACATTCTTTATTAATTTAGATATCCATTTCTTGAAATTATTCACTTAGTTCACTATTTATGTGTCATGAGAACTAAATTTATTAGTTTTTTTATAAATGTTTTATTCTATATTAAAATTATTTAAACAATAATATATTTAATAGAATAATATTTATATTAAAATTATTAGAATAATAATATATTACTTTAAAATTTATATTTTAATTTGAATTAATATAGATACATATTTTACAAAATAAAATAATTATATTTATATATATATATATATATATATAATATATTTATATATATATATAATAAAATTTTTGGAATTATAATTTGTACGAGAAATTTCTAGAAACATTATTAGCTATAACATATTTACTATTAGTTACTTCCCACCCTAATTTAAGTATGACTTTGCATAAAAATGGATAGGAATAAGATGTAAATAAATAAATTTCTCAACATTGTTTATGCTTTCTTCAACACTTATATAGGGTTCATATTGTAAATGTGTAGACTTACTAGTGGGTACTACCACCAAAATTAATGCAAGTCCATGTGCCTAAGCAAACAATTAATTTATCTACTTCACATCTCAATTTATTAGTTCCTCTTAAAGAAAGACTATAGGATTCCATTTGCCTATTAACCACTTTTAATTTAGCTAATGTTAACCAATATAGGTTATCATTTTTTTACATGGTTGCTCCCATAGCATAATTTTTAACTTAGTGGCCTCGGTGTTGCACTAAAAATCCGAGTCAATAATTCCCCTCATGAATGACACCCACAGATCATCTCACAGGGGAATTTGGTTTGTTTTGAGACAAAGAGGTGGTGATAAGCCCACCTTCCCTCATAATTTAAGGCACATGGTGATTTGGTATACATGTCTTTTCGTCTAGCAGTAGCAACACCACGATATAAGGCTTGGCTCTTGGAGCATTAGTAGTTCATTACCACAACAACTCATAGACAAAGACATAATTCAGGTGACAATCATTTATACCGAGTCAGTTGCAAATACGGTGAAGGAACGAGGGTGTCCCTATATAGGAGGTAGGGGCAGGGGAAGGCCTCCCCTCCCACCTTGGCATGGACAGGGTGATAAGCACTTTGATTGTAGCATCTCTCATTGCTACCACAAAATGGTTGTTGAGGCAAAAGCTCAGGAGCTTCGAGTCATGAGAGACTATCTTTGGGCACTACATAATCTCCTTGGCCATCACTTCATGGACCAGGAGGACGTTAATGTGCTATTGAAGGGCAATGTGCTAGATATGGAGTTTCTCTTGCACCATGTGAAAGCTATGAATTGTCATATTGTTGACCTCCTCGACATGAAAATCCATGGCTCTATGTCTCCCTCAACTGACATGGTGCATGACTTTCCTTTCCTCTCTCCAACTCAGACTGATGTACAACATTCCAAGCTCTAGAACCTTCACCAAGGCGTCAGTAGACTTGTGGCGACTCAATGACTGCTCTTGTTGGATTGGGTCCCTCTAGCAACAAGAGTGGAGAAGTCAACAACCATCGTGTCTCTCCTTTCCCACAACAATAAATGCAACCAACTTCGTCTAGTCCACCGAATTCCACGAGGAGCCTCCTTCTCGATGACACAAACTACTACAAGCCCTACCTAGTGGTCTAGGAAGACCCTATAGAGTGCTAGTTGGGTGAAGCTCGTCTCTCAAGGTAGTTTTTTTGCGACCACAATGTCTCTGTGCTTTTAGATCCCTAAATGTTTTTGTAAACTTTGTTGCAAAACATTCTAGGAGGACTTCTGGTTTCTCATCTATGGGCATAGGCTTCCTCCTATTTTTCTCACTATCCTAAATCTCCACCTCATGGACTCTGAACATGGTTGGTTTTTGTTGAGCCTCAACACTCCCATGAATGTAATTTTTGTAAGTGTAATACAATTTTTTTTTTTACTTACAAAAAAACTTGAGTGACAGTGATTAAGTTGTCCTATAGCACGGGTTAATAGAATAGTTTTCAAATATACCACATAAATTATTAAAAAGAAAAATTATTAACACATACATTTCATCATTATTGTGTTGATAGGTGCATTCTATAGCCTAGCATGAAGGAGATGTGTGATTTCTTCCTTGCTCAACTTAGAGTTGGCCCCTGTTACTTTTAAAATTAAAATAAAATATACTCTAAATAAAAGGAAAAACATCATTATTGTGTGGAGAAATGCATTATATAGCCTAGTACGAGGGAGATGTGTAATTTCTTCCATACTTAGCTTAGAGTTGACACATGTTCCTTTTAAAATTAAAATAGAATATACTCTAAATCAAAATTAATGTTTGTTATAATAAAAATAAAAAAGAATATAGGTGTTTGGTTAGTTTAAATTAAAAGCATTATAAAACATTAATTACAATCTAGTTTAACAGAAATGTGGTAAAACTATTTCACTTTCACTCTCTTTTTCTTTTTCTTTTTTTTCCACTGGAAAAATCCGTAAATTTCATTAATATGAAAATTTACATATGTAGATGCATGAAGCATATGCCATAGTCAATCTGTTGTATCTGTTCTTTTCCAAAATTTATCAGTTTTGGATTGCTGTAAGTATTTACCTCGCAGGGTATTCAGTATGTAGCTATTTACAATGTGCATTTTCAGCATCTATCTAGCTGGAAATAAACACAAAATTACAAAAATGGTTGTATATATACTGTTGTCATGTGCATGCACGATCCTTTTATGTTGTTTTGCGACCCGTGGTTGGATATTCCGGTAAGGATGATGGTAAAATTTTTGCTCCTGATGGTCTTTGATCTCGGAGATCTCCCACATGCCTCTGTCCATCATCGCTGCCTCCTTGGATAATTTATCAGCGCCATTGTTATGTTCCCTGTAGATGTGTGAAATGCTGATGTTGCTAAATGCTGATTTGAGTTCGAGGACTTCATTCAATATTATACTAAGTGTGTGTATGTGACATGTGGATATGCCATTGATCTAATTAATGATGATCTGAGAATCCCCAAATATGTTGATACTATTGCAATGGTGGCTCAGAGAAAAATGGAGTAAATGACGCAGTGTGATGAGTTCTGTGAAGTTGTTGGTTCCGGCTCCCAATCCGGCCTTGATTTTATAAAGGTGATGCTCGGATAAATGAATAATAATGCCACCCCCACAGCTCTGCGAATTTGCAGCTCCGTCAAAAAAAGGCCAAGGGATGCTTTGGTCGATGTGAGGAGGAGGGGTGGGGTGTCGAGATTTTGGAGGGGGTGGGTCTGGTAGCTCATTCAGAGCGGTGATGATACCAGCCTCCATCAAGGGCCAGCGTATCGACTTTTCTTCAAATATCAACCGGTTTCTGGATTTCCATATGGACCAGTTAACGATGATGGGAAGATTAATATTTTTTTATCCTTTGTTTCTCTTATCCCATTCAGTCCATGCGCTTAAGAGGTCTATGCCATTCCATTCACCCGAGTAATGCGAGAAGGTCTTGAGGTTTTTCCATAGATTCAACGTCGCCCGACATCTCAAAAAAATGTGTTCTGTAGACTCTGAGGCTTCTCTGCAAAGAACGCACCAGGTAGGACCATACTGTGCCCTTTTCATGAGATGTTCTCTAGTGGGTATTTTATCTCGAAGGATGCACCAGGTGAAGAGCTTTGATCGGGGTGATGCATCTAATTTCCAGATATTCTGCCACCAGCTAGCAGTGGTGTCGGGCCTCTTGTGAGAGATCAACTGAAGGTAGCCAGCCTTGGGGGTGTAAAGGCTGCGTTCAGCCAAGTTCCAAATGAGTTCGTCCTGCCCCTCTATAACTCGAATATGAGATTCCTGCAGAGCCTCTCTGTATGCTCTCCAAGCTGGGTGCCATCTGTTGGGGAGGTTTAGCTGCTGTGCGGATTTCCATGCCTGGTGGAATATATCAGATTGTTCACAATCCGTGATCTGTGAGATTACAATGATTTCTTGAGCTGAGAGGCGTTCCACCAGCTCTCGGGGAAGTATATGTCTCCCACCACTTCCTGCCCAAGGATCGAGCCCGACCCTTGCCCTATTCCCATCTCTGATGCGACATACTAAGTTATCTCTGATTAATGGCAGTGAGTGTAAGAGGGCCTTCCATATAGATGATATGCCTGTTTTGTTCCAAACTGGGAGTCTAGCCCAATTGATGATGCTGAGCGGCCAGATATATTTGTGGTAGGTAATTCTGGTCCATAAGCTTTGGGACATCAGAAGGGCCCAACCCATTTTCCCCGCCAAGGCTTTGGCAAATGTAGGGAGCTCCTTTAACCCCCAGCCTCCCCACTTCTTTGGTAAAGCTATCTTATTCCAGCCTATCCAGGCAAAGATACGCTTGTCTTGGTTTCCTGCCCATAAGTATCGGTTGCATAGTTGTTGTAGTTTTGCCAGGATGTTCCGAGGGATCCAAGCCAGTGCCATCCAAAATACCAGGGTTGCTTCAAGAACTGATTTGATCAGGGTTAATCTCCCAGCCCTCGATAGGTATTTATGGCTCCAGCAAGTTAATCTTTTTTCCACTTTTGCTAATAGCCAAACCCAGTCTGCGATCTTTTGGCATGTCGGCTTTAACCAATATCCAAGATATTTTAGCCCCCTGTCCAATGGCTGTGGAGTGTATGGAAATGCATGCCTTGCCATATGGGTTTCATTTGTTGTAGTACCCACCAGAGTGATAGTGGATTTCAACCGATTTACTTCCATACCAGTTGCATGTGAGAAAAGACCTAGAATGTGGATGAAAGTAGATGTGTCCTGAATGCTGCCATCCAATAAGATTAGGACATCATCTACAAACAATAGGTGAGTGAGGTAGCATTCATCAGTGATTTTGAGGCCCCTGATTGACCCATCCCTTTTAGCTGAGATGATTAGCCGGCTTAGAGCTTCCATGACCAATAAAAAGAGGAGAGGTGAGAGAGGATAGCCCTGTCGCAGCCCTCTTTGGGAGTGGAAGAAGTGTGAGGCAGATCCATTAATCAAGATGCTGAAGGTAGGAGATGTGATGCAGGCCATGATCCAATTGATGAGGGTGAGGGGGAAACCGATATGGATAAGAATCATTTTGATGAAGAGCCATTTGACTCGGTCAAAGGCCTTGGAGAGGTCTATCATCAGAAGGATACACTTGAGGTGTTTGGTCCAGATGGAATGAATCGCTTCTTCGGCGGAACCAATAGCTTCATGGATCTGTCTATCTTCCAAGAAGGAAAATTGCTGGGGGGCGATGTGTCGAGATAGGATAGGCTTGATCCTATTGGCAATGATCTTCGAAATAATCTTATAGAGCACATTACATAGTGATATGGGACGGTAATCATCAAAGGAGGCAGGGGCATCAGATTTGGGGATGAGGGCGATGAAAGAAGAGTTGATGGCATTATAAAGACTGCGCGAAGTCCTGCTCTCCTCAACCACCTTAAGGATATCTCCTCCCAAAAGTTCAAAAAAGGTGGTGTAGAACTCTATTGTCCAGCCATCCGGCCCTGGGCTTTTCTCCTTCTGAAACCATTTGAGTGTACTTTCCAGTTCTTCCATAGTCACAGGTGCTGATAGATCATCAGAATCCTCTTCCTCTACAAATCTGGGGGAGTGAGAAGCCACATTGATGATTTCGCCCAGATTTATGCCAGCAGGGCTTTTATATATTCCCCTGAAGTGTGCAGTCCAGAGTTGAGAAAGTTTGTTGAAGGAATCCGCCAGTCCACCTTCAGGTAGGGGGAGGTTCCAAATGGTGTTCGTCACTTTCCTTTGGCGTAATTGTGGAAAAATCTCGAATTTTCATCTCCGGCTTTAAGCCAAGTAGCTCTACTGCGCAGTCTGATCAACTCCTCCCTACTCTTAAGTATGTTACTGTTCTGGTTTTCCAGTTTCACCAGCCGAGCCTTATCTTCTTGCGCAATGAATCCCAGGTTTCTTTCATCCAGAAAGAAACCTATACCTATTTTGTTTCATACGGCAGAATGCCATCGAGATTTGTACCTATTTTGTTTCATACGGCAGAATTCCATCGAGATTTGTACATGTTTTATTTTATATGGCAGTTTATAAACTCTAAACATTGTGGCCTTGATAACACTTTGAAGTTTTTCAATGTCACTGCTGACGTTGAGGAGAGATAGAGACCTCAGCGTAATCCCATTGCAAATTTTTCAATAATTTAAAAGTCAAATGGACAGAAATGCCTCGAGATGTGTACATATTTTGTTTTGTAAGTTTTTTAATTTAAAGTAAAAAAAATCGTTATTATTAATGATAAGATATTGTCATGATCTAGTTAACCAGGTAAGTTGGTCCCTTAATAAATAGTTTTAAAATTATTATTTATTATTTC
>APFE030177867.1:20882-31409 GCA_000404065.3 Pinus taeda
AGTTAAATTTATTGCTATTTAGTAATAAAGTTAACATAACAAACTTTTTTGAATGGGGCTATCCCTATCCCTAGGTCCACTACAGTTTCCCAGTCAAATATAGTTGTTTCGTAGATTTCCCGGTCAAATATAGTTGTTTCCTAGGCAAATATAGTTGTTTCCTGGTCAATTATAGTTGTTAGATGATCTGCTCTCCCTATTAAACTGTTGCCATGATCTGGGTCCTCAACTTGTCCTGGTGATGAACTACACTTGTTGGTTCGAAATTCCTTGACAAATGTATTATTATGTGATTTCCGCTAAAGATTCTCCTCAAAAAACTTCACATGGATCAGAAAAGCTTTAATTCAATGATTATAGTGTATTATTATTATTATAAATAAATATATATTTATTATTATTATATAATAATAATAAAATAATCGTAATAATTATTATAATATAATAATATATAATATATATTATTTACCATTAATATAAATGATATTATTATTATATATATTATTCTAATAATAGATATATTAGCTTTATTTAAAATAATAATATATTATCATTACTATTATAGTTATTATAAATATTAATAATAATAATAATAATTACAATTATATTGAATTATTATTATAATAATAATAACATTAACTCATTTAAGCAAAGCCTTTCCATAGAAATCACATAAGAGAATTTGTTGGCTAACGCGTTTCCAACCAACAAGCGTGGTTTATTATCAGGACCAGGATCACCACAGTTGTTGGTTGGAAAGGCGTCAGCCAAAAAATTCTCTTACGTGATTTCTACCGAAAGACTTTGCTTAATTCATTATGGATCATAAAAGCTTGAATACACAACATTAACTCATAATAACAACCACGATCCAATAATAATTAGGATTGTGATAAGCCAATTATTATGTGTAATTTTTTGAAGACCAACTATTTATGATTATTAATAACTTATAAAAAATATACAACAATAATTCTTATATATTATATATTTCTGATTATTATATTATATTATTAATAATATAAACTCATATAAATAAGTAATATTAATTAATATAATAATAATAATATTTTTTTTTAGACAAAGTTCGGTTGCTATATTATGGACTGAAAAAGGAGTGAGTTCTCCATACAAACAGTGCTATCTGGATATCTTGGATCAAAGGAATTACAAAATGGGACTCTTCCTTGATCCTTGTTCTAGTAGTTCTGCCTCTAAAACTTCCTAAACTACTATAGATTCTAACAAACTGCAGAGACCAAAACTTACAACTGCACAACATATTTAATCTATATCTATATGACTAATCTGTCTAGCCGTGGACTCTTCTGGATTTGGGTCTGGTTCCACCTGCTTTGCGCTGGAGGAGCTGGGTGCTTCCTTGTTCTTTTTGTCCATCATGTACTGTAAGATTGTAATTGACTCTTCTGTGTGGCTGCAGCGGTTCGCGAGGTTTCTGAACTGCTCATGGAGGGATGACACTCTGTGCAGGAAGAGGTTGATCTCTGTCTTGTATTTTTCATTCAATATCCTGTACTGATCTTCCATTCTTGTCTCTAGGCTCCTGACCTGATCCTGCATGATGTGGTGCTGCGACCTTAGCTCCTCAAATTCAGCTTGAAGATCTGCGCAATGGAGGCAGTCTTCTGATCGAGCCATTATTTCAAGCAACTCCTTCGGCTCACTAAAACGAATCTCACTACTCCAAACACAATTTTGCCAAATATTTCTCGGGCAACCTTGCTGAATGCGATGGAGGATTCTCTTCTCCACTGTATAAATAGAATTTTCCTGAGCACTTCGAGGGCGGGAGGATGAGCTACTGTGGATCACAGGATTGCGCATCCGCCAAGCGATCAGGTGCAGATCTCGCAGGGCATGGAGGGACGATCTGAAGGGACATTTCTCACTTGAAATCCTGTGCCTTCGCATGCTTCGGGACGCCTTTCCGATTTCATTTCTGAGCAAAATCCTATCTAACTGTCCTACTCTGTCTTCGGCATGGGTTACATGAACTTTCCTTCTGATTCTGTATGATGGCGGTCTTCTGTTGCTGACTGGTGTTGTAGTGGTCATGGCAAGGGTTGAGTTGTCACGCTGGAGTTACAGCACAGACTTCCAATGGGTCGCTCGCAGGCTTTGTTGGCGTGCTTATCCGCCTCGTTCAAACCACGTAGGATGTGATGGTAGCTGACTTCTTCCATGGTCGCATGCAGGAGTTGGTTGCGTTGATTTATTTGCTGGAGGAGGATGTTTGGGGAGCTTTGGCGATAAACCATAAGGCAAATAATTATGGAGGAGTCCCCAAACACTATTGCCTTCTTGATCCCATGCTTGATTAATTGGGTGAGCCCCTGGAACAAAGCAAGACCTTCTGCTCTGTTATTGGAATTTTCCCCTAGTCCCCATTCATAACGAAGGATGCATTCTTCGTTTGCATTACAAATAAGGCCCCCTGCACCCGCCAGACCCGGATTCGATTTAGCTGCTCCATCAAAAAATAAGCAGAACCTATTGCAGTTGCTCAGCCAATTTGAGAATTCCTCCTCCTTTGGTCTCAATTTCCAACCCCTGTTTACTTCTTTTGCCTTTATCCGCTGCCTACTAGTTTCTTGTGCTCTGGGAATGTTCTCCAGGGCGTAGCTGAGGAAGTTTCTCTCTTCTACACTGTAATTTTTTGCATCAATCTTGCCTCTGGTGTGATTTGTGATTGCTTCAAGATCCAACATTTTGGCTTTATGACAAATTTTCCTGATGCTGAATCCTTTCTCCTGGAAGACCTTGCCATTTCTTGCTAGCCAAATGCGCCAGAGAAGAGTGAATAGTATAGTGTTCCATACTCTTTGCGCCAATTGGCTTCATTTTTCCTTCCAAGGGCAGTTCTTCCTCCATTTATGGACCGTTTCTACTATGGTGTTATGAGATTCCCATGTTGACTCCCCAATTGAGGCCATCCTCTTCCAGCATTCTTCTGCCACTGGGCATTCTAAAAATAAATGCTGCATTGTTTCCTCTAATCTGCAGCAGTTTGGACACCTGGATGGGCCCAGAATGCCTCTCTTTCTTAGATTCTCCACTGTCAATATTTTCCCTTTCAGGTGCAGCCAAATAAAGAATTTGACCTTGGGTGGCGCTTCTGCTTTCCACACTAATTTCCATTGGTTCCAAGTTTCCGCTTGATAGATGATGTCATAGAGATATTGGTGCCCAACCTTTATTGTGTAATGGGTACCTGTTGGATCCCATCGATACCCATCCACAATGCCCTCTTGAACCGGAGCTTTGCTATGAAGAAGCTTCTTTAGAGCATTGAGACTAGCTTCTAGCACATTGGGGGGGTTCGAAAAATTCCATCCTATCCATGCATGAGTGTGGGTGTCCCATTTTGATATTTGGGGCAGATGATATAGTCCTTTATTGTTAAGCCAATCTACAACCGGGATATAATAATAATATTAATTATTAATATTATCATTATTTATTATTACTAATTAAATTCTTAGGCTTAGTAATTCAACCCATGTTTATTTTAGTGATTTTTAATATTTATTGTAGAGTTTTGTATACATTGAGTTTATATTAATTTATATTATACCTTGGGATTATATTATATCATAATAATTAATAATATTATTATAATCAATAATATATATTTTATTAATTATTATTATAGATAATATTATATTAATTATTACCAAGGATAATATAAAATCCCAAGGGACTATGAACCCGAGGGAATAATATTACACAAAAGGGACTAATATTATAAACCCAAGGAACTAGTAAACCCAACTATCTAATATTATAAACCCAAGGAATAAGTGAACCCAACGAATAAATATTAAAAACCTAAGGGATCAAGAAGCACATGGGATTGATATTACAAACACAAGAGATTAATAAAGCTGGCCATGATTGATATTATAAACCCAAGTTAATAATAAACCCAAAGGATTAATACTAAAACCCCAAAGCATTATGAACCCAAAGAAATAATATTAAACCCAAGGGACTAATATTATAAACCCAACATTGGTAAACCCTAATATAAAGATTAGAAGGACTAAAATAAACATGGTTTATTTTCATGGTGAGACAATCCTTGTCACAATGTGACACTCAACCATGGTTGACCATAGTTGGCTATGATTGATAATGGTTGACCATGATCGTTATTATAAACCTAAGGGAATAATAAACCCAAGGAATAATAAAACTAAGGGATTAATACTAAACCCCCAAGGGATTATAAGCCCAAGGGAATAATATTAAACCCATGGGACTAATATTATAAACCCAACATTGGTAAACCAAATATAAATACTACAAACACTAAAATAAACATGGTTTATCTTGAAGGTGTGACAATCCTTGTCACAATGCGACATTCAAATATGGTTGACCATGGTTTCGTATGATTGACAATAGTTGACCATGATTGATATTATAAGCTGAAGGGAATAATAAACCCAAGGGATTGATATTATAAACCCAAATGAATAATAAACCCAAGGGATTAATACTAAAACCCTAAGGTATTATGAACCCAAGGGATTAATAGTAAACCCAAGAGGCTAATATTATAAACCCAACATTCATAAACCCAAATATAAATATTACAAACACTAAAATAAACATGATTTATTTTCATGGTGAGACAATTCTTGTCACAATGTGACATTCAACCATGGTTGAGCATGACCATGATTGATAGTATAAACCTAAGGGAATAATAAACCTAAGGGTTTGATATTATAAACCCAATGGATTAATACTAAAACACCAAGGGATTATGAACCCAAGGAATAATATTAAACCCGAGGGATTAAATTATAAACCCAACATCCGTAAACCCAAATATAAATATTACAAAGGCTAAAATAAACATGACTTATTTTCGTGGTTAGACAATCCTTGTCACAATGTGCCATTCAATCATGGTTGAGCATGGTTGACCATGATTGATATTATAAACTTCAGGGAATAATAAACCCAAAGGGTTGATATTACAAACCCAAATAAATAATAAACCCAAGCGATTAATACTAAAACCCCAAGGGATTATGAACCCAAGGGAATAATATTAAACCCAAGGGACTAATATTATAAACCCAACAATAGTAAACCCAAATATAAACATTACAAAGGATAAAATAAACATGATTTATTTTCATGGCGAGGCAATATTTGTCAAAATACGAGATTCAACGACGAGACTAATATGATAAATCCAAATATAATACTAAAAAAACTAAAATAAACATGGTTTATTTTCATGAAAAGACGATCTTTGTCATTCAATTGTAAGACTAATATTATAAACCTAAAATTGACTGAAATTGTCTAAAATGTCCATTAACTATGATTCTTACTAACTAATGTTTTATGTTTTGTGGATATTAGTCCATTAGCAGACGTGGAGATTGTATAAAGCAGAGATAGCATTAGAAGTTATGGATCCCACACTAGGAGGTAGTTACTCATGTGAAAAAGGGATTAGATGTCACAAGTGGTGTTGATGTTTACATGGGGAAAACATGTTCCTTCGCCCACAAGGCCTGCTTTCGTAGATGAGGAGAGTGTATTGGCCGCACCTAACCAAGTTGAACGTACTACCGTTACTCCTCATCGAGACCCTAACAACACGTCAAGCAATAGTGAGTCGTTCGAAGTAGCAACTTATTGTCAAACACCTTTTAATGTCCACTCTGCAGGTGGTAATCTTTCATTCAGCATTACGGAGCCAAGGTGAACGTAAGGCAATGCCTTGCAATTTTATTGACCCTCTACAGTGCTCATGCTATAATGTGTTACTGGTTCTCACACTCTATTTGGTTTCATAGATTATGATGACTCTGAGAGTTTGAAGCCCCAAGTTTGACTATACTGATTAGGATTCGTTACGTTGAATAATATTAACTTAATTTTCAAGATTTTTAATCTATTTGGAAAAAATTTAAATTTTGAAGGTTTTGGAAAATATTTTGAGCTATTCCAAGATAATTTGAACTAATTTGTAAAGCCCGGGTTAAAATAATATTGAGTGAATTTTGAAGATGATTTTTTAAAAATACTCTTGATGGATTAATTTTTGTTAGTATTTGGATTTTTCATGTCAGGTCATTCTTAGATTGTATTGGGAGTTTTATTCAGCAAGTGTGAACTACCTAAGACTCTACATAACTTGAAAGGACTTAAAGAATAATTAAGTGATTTAAGAAAGATGGTGACACTTTTTATATTTCATCTATCACACTTTAGTAGCTGTTACAATTAGTTTATAAGAAATTTTCACGTGAAATAATTCTGTTTTTGCATTGAAAAAACTTGTAAAATGTTTATTAAATATTTGTAAAGATGGGTTGGATCTAAAACATCTATAGGTTTGGTAGGCAACATTCTTTTGGTAGGCAACCTTCTTTATTAATTGAGATATCCAGCCTTGGAAATTATTCACTTGGTTCAATATCTATGTGAAACAAGGGAGCCACTTCCGTGGCGGTAGTCCCTGCCGAAGTCTGCCAGAACAACACAATAGAAACAACTTGACCTCATGAATCTTGTAGCCGATGGGCACACTGAATTGATTTCTAAGAATTTGTCTCACATCATTTATGGAATACTTAGAAAGGTAAGTATAATGCTTTTTCCGTTGTAAAGCGGTTGTATCAATATTCATAATAATAATAATTCGTCAATAACTTTTTTCATAATAATAATAATTCGTCAATAATCATTTATGGAATACTTAGAAAGGTAAATATAACGCTTTCTTGACCGTTGTAAAGCGGTTGTATCAATATTCATAATAATAATAATTCATCAATAGCTTTTTTCATAATAATAATAATTCATCAATAGCTTTTTTCATAATAATAATAATTCGTCAATAACTTTTATATAAAACCCGCGTGGTCACTGAATTCGCCAGTTGATAGTTGATAGTTATACAGAGATATTGCAACGTTCTTGGATGCACATATAAATGCCACACGTGCTGTAGTTGAAAAGATCTCCATTCAATATACGTTAGAGTTCAGAGCTCAGTTCAGTACGTTAGTCTGAGAAGTTGAATTTCTTATATTATGAGCAAACGATCTCTAATTTAAAATTTGGGATCTCTAATTTAAAGTTTAAAGTAAGAGTGGATCAGTTTAGTAGGAAGGTGGTATGTTTACAAGAAAATATTTTAATAACATTTTAGAATTGATTAATCTATTAATTTAGTTACCAAAAAAATATTAAAGTGGTATGTCATTTAAAAAAGATTTCAGGAATATTTTAGAATTGATTAATTTATTAATTTAATTAACAACAAAATTTCGAAAATATTTTAGAATTAATAAATGTATTAACTTAATTACCAAAAAAAATTTCGAAAATATTTTAGAATTATTGACCAAAACAAGCAAACCCTCCAAATCTAAGACCAATTTACGCAGCAATTATACTTCAATAACAACCTGAACTTACCAAAACAGAATTAGTAGTTGGGAAAGGAGACTAAAATAAGTCAGTTAAGCAGTTGTTCACATTCAGAAATATGTCACGATTGACAATGTGATAACCACAAATTTGTTTCGTGTGGTTCTTGTCCACTATATTGTAATTGTAATAATAAAAATTAATTAAAACATTTATATTTGTATATAAATATATTGTAAATAAAAACAAATATATCTAAAAAGTATCTAATTATATATTGAAATGTAATATAACTCTGTATATATATATATATATATATTGAAATGTATGTATATATACATAGTATATTATATATTGTAAATATATATTTTTCTATTTAAAAATTGAAATGCATTATAACTCTCTAAATTTAACTAGACACTTGTCACACATGCAAAAATAAAGGTATAATACAAAAACATATTTCAAACACGTAGACTGCCGTGGAGCCCACAACTTTACCAGTTGCCTCCCTCTCATCCTTCATGCATACCCAACGGCTTTACGTCTTTACCTCTGTCTCTTTTGAATGTCCAACATTACAAGGCTTAACCCTGAACCCGCGTTAACCGTGAACTCAACTCTTAGACAACTGCCTGTCTGGAATGATAAATAATGCTAGATCACTACCACACTCAGGATATCCCTAATACCTAAGAAAGGGTTCGAGTCTAGCTACTAGAGAAGCAAAATCATTGACAAATAAAAAGTGTCATATCAGTAGTTTCGAAAAAATCCTTACAATTACTCAATTTGCAGGCATTGAGGAGGGAAACATCTAGGAAAGTTGAATACGCTCTCCATATTATAATCAAATGCATTTGCTACCCAGCCAAATATTTCTCAAAGGTATATATATTAGCCATTTCAAATAGTTCATATAGATTTATCTCCTTAAATCAAGTTTTTTGTTTTAGTAACAGAGATCGAAAATTAAGGGGGGCAGGCCCTTCTAGCCTATGTACTCTGTAAACTCGTGTTACCATATCCATGAAGAAAATGAAACCAAAAAATTAAACAGAAAAGGGAATAAATTAGGTATTTAATCTGATTATTATTTATGTATATTAAAATACAGGTCTATATTAACAGAGGTCTATCTTAACTGGAGATGATAGTCTATTCTTAATCCTTAATGGAAAATTGGCATTTGAGGATATGAATGGATGTTGAAATGGCCCCTAAAAATGGCCTAAAGCAAAGGAAGAGGTATTAATGAAAAAAGCAAGAGCCGATTGAAGAGTTCGTTCTTCCTTCCCTCCTTCAGCCTCGAGAGAAGCATCAATCAGACTCTCCAAAGGGCTCGATCGCCAGAAATCATACACTCATAAATTATAACATGACAGCACGTAATTCAAATTACCAGGGAAATGATTAAAAACAACATGATCAACACATAAAACACATGCAGATAGAGGAAGGAGATACCTTTTGTAAACGAAGTATTTAAACAAATAGAAGTGAAAATAAGATGACCGAGACCGTAGATAATACAACATATCAAAATGGCTCAGATAAGCTAGTGACATAATTTGATTATTAAAAAACATTGCAATGTATATATTAAAATATATATATTGTAATTGTAATAATAAAAATTAATTAAAACATTTATATTTGTATATAAATATATTGTAAATAAAAACAAATATATCTAAAAAGTATCTAATTATATATTGAAATGTAATATAACTTTGTATATATATATTGAAATGTATGTATATATACATAGTATATATATATATATATATAGTATGATATATACATAGTATATTATATATTGTAAATATATATTTTTCTATTTAAAAATTGAAATGCATTATAACTCTCTAAATATAGTAGATATATATTGAAATGTATTTAAAAATTAAAACTATGTAGACCCAACAGAACCATGGAAAGTGTGGCCTAAAGCAAAGGAAGAGGTACTAAACGATATTCCTTATCAGTAACGTAAAATAGGGGAGCTCTCCGGCTCTGGGTTTGAAAAGGTTCGGTGCTGACAATTTGCCAGGGTTCGACCTACCCTTGAGCGAGATTATTCGGGAAAAAAGCCCCTATGATTTAATGTTTGATAGGTGATAAAGAAACAACACACAACTAACCAACAAACAAACTTAAAAATATAAACAAATTTACTAGTTATATTTACATTTTCCCCGGAAAGTAAAATACATGTTTTATACCAAATATTTAGCTATATACATCATAAAATCATATCTCACTCACGGTAAAAAATTTCAACCTGGACATAATCAAACAAACAATTTCTTCATATTCACAGAAAACACAAACTGACTGCATCTGCAACACAATTAAAAGCATACCTGACTTGGAGTATACTCACCATGCTAAAAGTAGAAATCAGAAAACGATAAACTTTAAATTCCCAAATCTCTCAGAAGTATTCAAATTCAGCCTAACTAGAAAATACAAGTACCCGCAAACAGCTAAAATTAGGAAAAAAAGACACAAAAAGCACACTATTCAGAAAAGATACGGAAAACCCGAACAGATGATGACGAAGTCAGTGTAAAAAGACAGACCAAAACCGTAGAAGTCCTTTTTCTCTGCTGACAAATAACTAGGGCCTCAAAAGGCTTATTGAAGCAAATCTGGGTATGTTAGCTCTGGAAAAGCCATGTAAATGCGAAGCAAAAGGCAGAAAAACACTTACAAAGAGGGCGCCTCTGCTATTTCTCTGGCCCGAAAACTCTGGTCTTGCAACTCCTCCAGCCCCGGAACTCTCTGCCGCTGAAATAAAAACCCTGGGCTTTGCGGCAGGGCTCTGTGAAACACATTGAATTAGCCGCACAAACATCTGGCTCAGTTGAACCACCATATGCAAACATCTGTGCTGCATGCAGGACACTCAGAATACGTACCAAAAACTTAGTCTAAAATGCAACATACACTTAATCAATTAATAAGCGATATATTAGACACTATGAATATTAGACACTATGAAAACTATGATCTACCAAACTAAAAAAAAACCTAAAATTTTAATTTCAATTTAATTTAATAATATACTTCCATTTTTAATTTCAATTTAATTTAATA
>APFE030177879.1:0-53578 GCA_000404065.3 Pinus taeda
GATGGTCTTGAACCATTCTACTTCTACATCTGGCTGCAACATGTCCAAGATTATGACATACATAACATTCAACATTATCCAGTGGAGGAAATAATTGTCTATCACTTTCATGGTTAGGAGCAAGGGATTTTCTTTGAGGAATTTCTTTCCTTGGTTGTTCCTTGTTGAGCATTTCAGATTTCTTATTCAAGTTTCTTTCTTCACCTTGTGAGCTAGATTCACCTTCAACAGATTCATAGAAGCCAAGACCAGTTTTGATAATAGGGGATATTTGACTACCAAGAATGTCATCCAAAATCTTAGTACTATCTTGAAATCGCAACAGTTTAACCTTTTCTTCTAATTTACCTTTTGAGATATTTACCTCAATCTAATGTTGTTCTTCCTTTTCCAGATACTGTTTCCTTAGGTCTTCTTCATCTTTTCTTCCTTCTTCCACTTGTTGCTTTAATTTGATCACTTCATGTTCTTGTTCTTCAAGAGCTTCTTTGTTCTGCTCCTTTGATTTTTCAAGATCTTCTTTTAGAGAGAAGATCTTTGATTCAAGACTCTGAATTGTTATGCTCTGATCTTTTACTATATCCTACAATTTCTCCCTTACCCTAGTTACTGTCTCCAATTGTTCGTTTAATTTGGTAACTTCTTCAGTTTCTGCATTCTTCTTATCATATGCCATGAGACTTCTAATGTCTTCACTACCATTGAATGATTCATTACTTTTAACATGGGTATAATAGCTTCTATTACCTTCTTCAGACATATTTCCTTTGTTATGAGGGCATCTAGCAGCATAGTGACCAACTCTACCACATGAAAAGAATTTGAAAGGTAGCTTACCTTTGAATCATCCAGTTCCCCGTTCAAGATTATTGACAAAATTTACCTCATCTTCTTCCTCTGACATGTATCCTGATGCTTCGAATGCGGCTTCTGATGGTCCCTCTTTTCGCATCTCAAAAGCAGTTAAGATTCCGTGAAGCTGTGACATGGTGTTTTTCTGCAGATTCTCCTTTTCTTCTATGGCAGACACTTTGGAATCAAATTTAGAAAACAGGGATCTCAAAAGCTTTTCAACTAAGACAACTTCCTTAAATTCTTCATCCAAATCCCTCATACAATTTAAAATCTCATCCATACGCAAGAAGTAATTAGCTATGCTTTCATTACTATGCATCTTAAGATTTCCATACCGGATTCTAAGAGTTTGAAGCTTTGCTCTTTTTACCTGTTCATCTCCTTCGTAGCTTAGAATGATTTTGTCCCACACTTCCTTAGCTGATTTGAAATGCATGACCTTCATAAATTATGATTGTGTTAAACTTCCCAATAAGACAGTAACAACTTTGGCATTGAGCTCATATTGCTTTTTCTCAGCTGCATCTGTAGGAATTGCTGATGGGAAATTGTATCCACCTTCTACGATTCCCCAAGCTTCTGCTCCAAGTGATTGTAGATATGATGTGGTTATTATCTTCCAGTGGGTAAAGTTTCTCCCGTCAAATATTGGTGGCATGGTGTGTGCCTCTCTTTCTGGATTAGCCATTCTGATGGATCTTTTCCTTCAAGCGATCAAGCTTCTTCAAAAGGACCTGCTCTGATACCAAATGTTGGAAATAATACTGAGAGGGGGGGGGTGAATCAATATTATCAAATTAAAGACTTTTCATTTTTCATACTCAGATTTTTATACGTCGCTTCAGTTCAGTATATCCGCATATATACACGACTGTGTTAAATGAAACCAGCGTACATGCAGTAATCTTATGATTTAGTTAGCTTATCTTCAGTAAATGCATCAGAACATTATTAACCACATTAATAGTAAACAGGTGTAGTAAAACAGTACATATCATCACACATAAGAAGCACACATGAACACCATGATATAAGGTGGAAACCCAATGTGGGTGAAAACCACCAGCTGCAATATGTCTCTATCTTCTTTCAATTAGAAACTTCTTTTACAATGTACTAGTGTAGTCCTTTACCAGCACGTAGGCTGCAACCTGCAGAGGGCTACAACCCTCTCTCATTTTCCAGCTACTTCTGGAAGGGAGCTACAGCCCCCTTAGCTCTTGTACTAGCGGATATACTAGTACGTAGGTGCTGACCTACAGAAGGCTGCAACCTTCTTTTCTTCAGGGACCACGTTTCATCAATTTTCAGACTGGATCCATAAGTACAAAACAATCACTGCTGCAATACAATCATCCACTTATACTTGCATCATAAATCTCTAAATCACCTAATACTGAATCACTAAAACCCTGTCATCAAAAACATAGAATGCAAACCAGAGCCCAGAACTCTGCAACAACCAGTAGAATCAACAGAAACCTGAAATACCAAATCTCATCATGCATACGCTACTTTACTATACCAAAACCGTGTGTATACGCGCTTTCACCTCATACAACCCGCGTACAGATCTAAAGATAATTTATTGTACCTTCGCTGCAATATCAACCGAATCCAAGCAGCACAAACCGATAACCAGCAATACTAGATCTTCGCACTTCGTCAGACATTCATTCCTTGCTCCACCATTTTTGCCTAATGATCTTCTCCTTATATAGGTTAGGATTCTCTCAATACCATGGTCCAAAACCATGTAGAAACAATACCATGAACCCAATACTTGGGGTCATCACTTTGGACCAAATACTATGGACCAAATACCATGGACCAAAAACAATGATTTCCAACATGTACGCGCCTTTACTTCTATTAACCCGCATGTATACGTGTACACTCCTTTTTCTCCACTAACCCACGTATATACGCACTTTCTTCACGGTCAACCTGCGTATATCTCTCTATTTACCTGTTGCAGTATGATCTGTCCTCTGAGTGAGTTGCCATCACCTGTATCATTCCTCTGAGTGAGTTGCCATCAAGGACAACACCTAAATCATAATGCCAACAATCTCCCCCTTTGGACTTGATGGAAACCACCACACCAAGTCACTCTCCCCCTTTGACATCAAGGGAAAAGGGCGGACCACGGTATTCTCTTCCTTGGTATACCTTCTGCTGTCCATACTCCCCCTGAGTACCTGCTGAAATCTCTGAATGAGCTCCCCCTTTGTATATGCCAAGATGTATCAATCCATCCGTGCTCCCCCTGAGCAAGTGAAAGATTTAGGACTAGCACTTCATTCAAAATCATGACTATCATTCATCATATATGATCTGCACCATAAGGGAAAGGTTCGGTCATGATAAGAGATGGTTGGCACTGGCTCAAGGGGAGCATTACTTCAAACAATGCATTGTTGGCATTGTGTTTAGAAGTTGGTGATGATGCTTATGTAGCTAAATGATACCATGTGGAGGTTTGTCGTTACACCAAAACCCGCAGGTGTTGGTAAACATTACAAGCTAGGAACTAGGATCTCCAGGGTGGAAATTACAGATTCTATAGAGGTGTGGTGATTCTTCCAACATCCCCCCCTCAAACGCAGCTCGGGGGAATCGAACCTGGGTCTAAGCTCTGATACCAATTGTTGGAAATAATACTGAGAGGGGTGGGGGGGGTGAATCAGTATTAGCAAATCATATACTTTTTCATTTTCACACTCAGATTCATATACACGACTTCGGTTAAGGTTATACGCATATATACACGATTGTATTAAATGCAACAAGTGTATATGCAGCAATCTTATGATTCAGTTAGCTTATCTTCAGTAAATACATCAGAACATTAACAGTAAACATGTGTAGTAAAATAGTACAGATCATCAAAAATAAGAAGCACACATGAACACCATGATATAAGGTGGAAACCCAATGTGGGTGAAAACCACGTGCTGCAATTTGTCTCTTTCTTCCTTTAATAAGAAACTTCTTTTACAATGTACTGGTGCAGTCCTTTACCAGCACGCAGGCAAACACCTGCAGGAGCTAACAACCTCTCTCGTTCCAGTACTTCTGGAAGGAGCTACACCTGTTAGCTCTTGTACTAGCGGAAATATAGTACGTAGGTGGCTGACTACAGAGGCTGCAACCTTCATTTTCTTCAGGGACCGTTTCATCAATTTTCAGCTAGATCATAAGTACACAATCACTGCTGCAATACAATCATCCACTTATACTTGCATCATAAATCTCTAAATCACCCAATACTGAATCACTGAAACCCTGTCATCAAAAACACAGAATGCAAACCAGAGCCCAGAACTCTGCAACAACTAGTAGAATCAACAGCAACCTGAAATACCAAATCTCATCATGCATGCGCTACTTTACTATACCAAAACCGTGTGTATACGCGCTTTCACCTCATTCAACCTGCGTGCAGATCTAAAGATAATTACTTGTACCTTCGTTGTAATGTCAACCCAATCCAAGCAGCACAAACCGATAACCAGCAATACTAGATATTCACACTTCATCAGACATTCATTCCTTGCTCCACCATTTTTGCCTAATGATCTTCTCCATATATAGGTTAGGCTTCTCTCAATACCATGGTTCAAAACCATGTAGAAACAATACCATGAACCCAATACTTGGGGTCGTCACTTTGGACCAAATACTATGGACCAAATACCACGGACCAAAAACCATGATTTCCAACATGTACGCGCCTTTACTTCTATTAACCCACGTGTATACACGTACGCTCCTTTTGCTCCGCTAACTCGCGTATATACGCACTTTCTTCACGGTCAACTTGCGTATATCTCTCTATTTACCTGCTGCACTATGATTTGTCCTCTGAGTGAGTTTCCATCACCTGTATCATTCTTCTGAGTGAGTTGCCATCAAGGACAGCAGCTGAATCATAATGCCAACACACACTTTCTGAATGACACAATCAGCACGTTGACAAATGAATTCTTGGTCTACCATTATAAGACTACACAATATCACTAACAGAAAAATGGGACTATTGAAGATTTGAACAAATTCCTAGAGAACGTCTTGACAAAGGTATGTAATGCACAATGGAATGACTGGGATGTCCATGTACCTATAGTGCTATGGGCCTATATAATAACTTGTAAGAAGCTGACAGGACAAACATCATTCAGATTGGTCTATGGGGTTGAAGCGATGATTCCCATGGAGTACATTGTGCCTATCCTATGCATAGCGGCTTCAACAGATATGGTGGATTGTGAGGATTTGGAGGAATAGATCACATAGCTAATGGAGTTAGAAGAAGATTGATTTTTGGCAGGATTCCACCAAAAAGTACAAAAGGACCGCAAAAAAGCATGGCATGATTTCCATACCAAGATTCTTACGTTCAAGGTAAATGATCTTCTGTTGTTATATGATAGTAATTTCACTAAGTTTCTGGGTAAGTTCTAAATGCATTGGTTAGCACCATATATTGTCAAGGAAATTATAGATGGTGACGCATTTCAGCTTGTGAAGCTGAATGGAGATCAATTCCTAGGAAGAGTGAATGGGAGTAGGTTGAAGCGGCATATGGAGGATCCTGCATAATACCATGGGTGGATGTCACTTACAATAAAATGGGTGAATAAGTACCATGGGTGGATACCACTTACAATACCATGGATAAATTCCATGGGTGGATGAGTAGCATGGGTTGATGCCATTTTCCATTCGGATCATTCCTCCCTCCTTAAGAAGCAACGGTCCCCATTTAGTGAAGTTCTCTCCTGTAAAGCCTTTGTTGAATATGAATAGCCACTGAAGAGAAGGGTTTTATGTGGTTAACCCATAACCATGGTGAGAAAGATCTGAGGATAGAGATACCCTGTAATGCTTGTGACCAACTGTGATACTGACATTGTGCAGTGTAGCAAATGGACTTTGATGAAGTGTGGGTTTGTGGATGACCCATAACCATGATAAACAAAGATCTGAGGATAGATATACCCTGTAATGCTTGTGACTAACTTTGATACTCATAGTGTGCATCCTAACAAATGGATTTCGATGAATTTTGGGTTTGTGGATGACCCATAACCATAAAAAATGAAGATCCTAGGATAGATATACCATGTAATGCTTGTGACCAACTATGATACTAATAATGTGCAACCTCGTAAACGGAATTCAATGACAAGGATTTTGTGTGGCTATCCCATAACCATAATGTTGGTTGTTGATGAAGTAGCAAGTGCCTACATAGCCTGGGGTGTGAGGGCACATCTCCAAGGAAAACATGCCAAATGATGCTATGCTGAAACTGATGAATGTGAAGTAGGTGCCTACTAAAGTGGGGTGGGAGGGCATGTCTCCAAAAGGAACCCACTCTGAATGCTGCTCCAGAATTAAAATGGACATAAATCAGACAATATAACCCAGAATATTTATTATAACCTGTTTTTGGAAATAGAAGGACCAATTTTCATCTTCCCATCTATTTTAAATCCTTATCTAGACAATCTAGAATCTCAAATTCGTGCTACAACTTTTCTGCCGCAACAAAAGTTCTGAAAAATTCGCTAATTTTAAATCAACGATATCTCCCTCATCCAGATTCTAATTCGACTGATTTGGGTTTTGAATTTGGGTATTTTTTTGTAAGAAATCTAGATTCGTTATTTGTTTTGTAATTTTGTACAAAAAAATTGAGATTTGATCTACAAACTCGTCGCCCAAAAACATTCCTGCAAAAAAATGATAAAAGAAAAATTCTCCCCACTTGGCCCAACAAATGCTTTGTGGAGGTAGCACATGCCTGATGTTTGTTGAATATTGCTGCAAAATTTGAAACTGAAATATGTAGGAAACCCTCATTCCCATGCAAACATAACCTTCTCTGATACCACTGATCCAGATCTTTGGGGGAGGCCGCCAAGATCTAAAAGATTGAAATGGATTTTGGGGGAGAGGCCCCCAAGATATGAAAAAGTGAAATGCCAGAAGAAAAAGATAAGAATGCCCAATAAACAAAACCACAAATAATTTTTTATTAAAATGAATAATAAATGTAAAAGCTACATTGTGGCAGACCATCTGTCCTTTTACAAAATGTGACTTGTTACTTATAGTATTTTTCAGTTACAATACCACGGGTCAATTCCATGCGCGAATGAATACCATGGGTGGATGTCACAATACCACCGGTCAATTCCATGGGTGAATTAATACTATGGGTGGATTTCACAATACCATGGGAAAATACTGTGGGTGAATGAATACCATGGGTGGATGTCAATTACAATACCATGGGTGGATGCCACTTACAATACCATGGGTAAATTCCATATGTGGATGAATACCATGGATTGATTCCATTTTCCATTCGTATCATAGTGCTCCTAGCAGTTGCAAGGGAGCACGAGACTATAAACTACACTATTCGATTTGGAGGATAAGGCAACGAGCAGGCTGCACGAAAATTGATTAGGGTGCACCAGTTGAAGCTGTGCTCATGTTGTTGTGCCATGGAGGAGGGTGTTGCATAGCCCAACATGAAAATGAGCATTGGAGTTACTATTCATGATTTGACAGCTACAAGGCGGTTAAGAGGCGTGGGGAGGTGACAATTAAGGTGAAAATATTTGAAGATCTATCGCCAAAGAAGCATTTATTATCAGAATTTCAGGGGGACGGTAGGATTTGAATTGAAATCCCCCTATAAATTATGAAAGTTGGTCCAACAGAGAATACTTTGCATTCTAAGAGTCGCTTACACATTTTGTTGTGTGACTCTTATGAATTGGGAATTGTAGGAAGAATTTGTGATGCGGCCCTCATTTGCGAACTATTCTGCAACCGCTCAAGAGCTATTCTTTGATAATAGGATTGCTACCAACCCCACCGAAGCCATCAATTCCAAAGAAATTGTGTCTAGCGCACTAGGTCCTGATGTAACTAGTATGGAGGCTACGCTTGATCTGGCCACAACGTCGAGGTCAGCTAGGCTGAAACAAACTATTACCAAAGAAAAGAAACCTGCCATGAAAGAAAAGCAATCAACCATGATAGAAAAATAGAAGAAGTCGGTGTCGGTGCGAATGTTACCAAGGAAGAAAACAGAGGCACAGCCGAAGGAGAAAAAGAATAAGCAACCAGAAAAAGTGGTGAATCTAGAAGAAGAGGAGTACAAAGGTGTCGAAGAAGTCGATGCCGAGGGAATCGAGCCCATTTCTATGATGCCTGAGTGCATCGCTCCACGGAAGGGAAAAACTAAAGTAACCAAAGATCTTGATTTGGGAAAATTTGGGCTATCCACTCCCCTGTTGCTGAAGCTGGTCACATTTGAAAGACCTAAGCTCACGTGCATCCCGCTGTTGAAAATGGAGGATTGGTACCTCACAGATCATGAAATATTTCCACATCTAGTGACCCATAATTACATGATGAAGATATATTATGATGAAACCAGAGTTACATAATTAGAACCCATGAACTGGGTCCGTGATGTTGAGCAATGAGGATTGTTGAACATGCTTTTAGTACTGCATTTTCACCGCTCACCTATCAATATGAATTGTGTACGTCAGCTCGTCACGCTAGTGCATGATGCGATCATGTGGTTGAGGAAACCTAATCTAAAAATATACATGTTGATCCACAAGATAACGAAGTTTCTGTACAAAGGCGTAGACCCTGGCAAAGAGTTTGGAGGGAAAATCGAGGAAAGTGAGCTCGCTAATAAGATGAATAAGCAGTATGGTCTTGTGAAAAATTTGCGAGGATACTCTATCATGTCAACTCAAGACCAGGCAGTCTATTTTTCTGCCCAGATCCTCGTAGGAAAGATTATGAGGAGGTGTCATGCGGATGAAGTTCCTGTGCCGGTAGTGTCACTGGCTACACTGTACACGAAGGGCATGCAGTATAATTAGTCCAAGTATCTCTGCCAGGATTTCCTTGCGAACTTTCGAGAAGCTCGAGAAGAAAGCAATCCATTTCATTATGCTTGTCTTCTCTTGGCCATTGTATTAGCTATGTGGAGGTTGCTGGAGGACAACCAATTTCCTCTACACAAGAACAATTTTCCCAAGGTAGTGCGGTTCGCCTCGCTCTGGTCTATAAAGGATGTGGCACGCATCAAGGAAATGAATATTTTCTGGGTGCTAATGGAGATGGACCTTCAGATGGTGATCAATCAGTGGCCAAGGTTTTCCCCAACCTTTTTCAGGAAATTAACATCCTATGTGGAGTTCAAGACTGACTTTCACAACATCTCAATCCGCATGTGAAAAGGACCTAGAAGGAACTTGGCATGTGTTTCCTTATTTACTGTCTGAGATGGATGTGTAGGAAGTTGTAGGGTATTGGTTGTCGAAGTGGAATGAACCTACCTTGCTGGAGGTGGGAACCAACAAAGGTGCAGAAAGCTCCACTGCAAAGAAGTAGAAGGACGCCACTCAGAAAGTCACATGAAAATTTGCTAAACAAAAGAAAAATGAGGTTGCTAAGGGAGTTGCAGATAAGGCATGTCTGGAGGAAGAGTGCACTACTAAAGAGAAGGCAGAGAAAGAACGGAAGGATGCTGAGGAGAGTGAGAAGTTTTCTTGGCATCATACTGAAGAGAAAGAGCTGTCAGCGTAAGGAGGAGGTGACACTAAAGAGAAGAGCACTCCTTTCATCGTGAAGAAGTGCGAAATGGAACAGATGGGTGGACAATGAAAGAAGCAGAAATCTGATAAGAAGACACATATTTATCCCATGGTATAGACAGAAGGTGATCTCGATGAGATCAACAAGAATATAGGAGACAAAGCAATAGAGGTGCTACAACAATTTGAGAAACAATACATGCATACACTAGGTAGCTTCCAAATGGATCTGTGCAAGTTGCAGATCTAGGCATATAGGATTCAGGTGGGTGTCGAATATGCGAGTGGAGCGCAAGAGAGCCTCACGAAAGGAAATGGCCCAGTAATAGAGATTGAACAAACTATGGATCTTTAATTCATTTCTCTTCCAGAGGGGTTAGTCCATGTTGAATCAGATGAGGATTGAACTGTGCTCAATATAGTGAAGGATATGGCACTGAACCTTGCTGCGCTGCCACTCCAAACCCTTCATGCATTGCATCAGGGGGTCTCAGATGAATTGAAAATCAGAGAACAACGTGTGATCACTATCGTTAGTGAATTTAAAGTCAACAACGAGCACCTTTTCATAGAAAAAACTCATGCACTGAAGGAACAGGAGGAATTGTGGACAGAACGCCAGAACCTAGTAACAAAAATTGAGCAGGCTGGAAAGTTAGTGCTTGAGATGAATATTCCAGAGGATGTAGAGGCATCAACCAAAGTGAGGAAATTGGCTACTACAGTATGTGCTTCAAAGGAGAAAATTGATAAGGCAAATTTCGATTTTCGAATGCAAATAGCTAATGTGTAGTTAAAGTTACAATTGACCACACTACCAGAAGTTCGAGAATAAAGAAGCATAGCTATCAAAGAGTCCATGGGCCAAATAGATATCATAATTCAAGTTTGCGACAATCTATTCACTTAGGCAATGGGCCTATGGTATACACTTCAGGAGGATCCTATGCTGCAATAGGTGAACACAGATATCACGAAAGTGCAACAACAGTATGATGGGATCAATATGATGATGCACATGTTGGCGACAGCCCAATGCTTCACGTGCTTGTAGGAAAGCAAGGAAAAGTTGATACAACTCCAAGAGTTGCGGAAAAATAAGTCCTTTCTATGAGACCAGTTTTAGCCTTGAAAGGGGGAAGCATGTCATCTTTCATAGAACATTCATGAGAAGCTGAAGTCCATGCAACAGACCCAGAGGACTACACAACTTGCAGTAGAGTGGTCAACCACCAAGAAAATGGTCCAAGAGGTAAAACACAGCCCCTAAAGTTGTATCTAATGCTTCAATAAAAATAGTAAATGGAAGGGACCAATTTGTCCCTCTTAAAATAGTTGCCTAAAAAAAATTTGTTTTAACAATTCAAAAGAATTTTTACGAAATTTACAATCTTTAGTGAGTAATTTGAAAAGTGGTGAGAAAATATTTGTGAAGTTTTCTATAAATTCTTTGTAATAACTTGTGAATGTAAGAAAACTTTTAGCATCCATTTTACTTGTAGGCATTATAATCTCGGAGATGATTTCAAATTTTGATGAATGCACTTTGATTCCAAAACCTGAAATATGAAGACCCAAAACAATTCCTTCATAAAAAATCATAAAGAATTTTTCATTAGTCAATGAAATATTAGATTCTTTACATATAATGAGGATTGTTTTCTTGAAGGGGCCTGACCCAGGTTCAGAGTTGTTTGCACCAACCAACAAAACCCTAATAGTTGGCCCTTTCGGAAACAACCTACATAGTGTAGGCTAGTGTCTCACTCGAAGCGGTATTGGGGGATGCTAGAACCAAGTTTCTGCATCCAGAGACAATTTGATAAGTGGTATTAAGCTCCTATAGCTCACATCTGTGGTCGTGTAGATCAGTATCCTTCTAAGGCTTGCTATTGAAACTCTAAGAAAATGAATTCTAGACCTTCGCAAAGGTTTGGGATTAGGATTTATAGACCCTAAGGAAGTAGTCTATTTACTTTCACTCACTAATTAATAACCCTAGTTCTTCCTTCTGGTAGATCCATCCAATTCGTTAGAAATCATAGTAGATTCAACATTTATCATCACGAAAATAGACAATCACTTAATTCATGCACACATATTATAGATTCAATAGATTCGCACAACATTCACACATTATTTCATAGATAATGCATTATTAAGCAACATAACATAACATAAACAAATTCACAATAATATTCAGATGCAAGGTATCTCTCCAAAATTTGTCTTTATTTAGTTCAAACATTTAATTTACAGAATTCTCCACCTTGCGCACTTAGTTACAGGGTTCCATGCACTCAACTGTGGACTTACCAAGGCCTCCTGAACACTTAGCTACATGAGCCTTCCCCTTTCACCTAAGCACAAGAAACACAACTTTCATGCCTTAGCACTTTCCCAAAACAACAATCTTCATTCCAAAAGTTAATACTACCTCTTGTAGACTCATTATGGCTCAGCTATATATAGATTTCTTCTATACAATACCATGGTCCTTAGACCATGGGTGAGTCTCAAAACTGATCTATTACTTTTTCAAAACAAGGGGCTAAAACCCCTTTGACTCCTATCTAGTTGGGTGCTCTGCATCCAAATTTTGCGGAGACTTTACATCTTTTAGAAAAATTTTGCACAAAATGAGTTAACTAACCCCAAAATTTACCCTAGGGGCCCTATCCCAATAGACCCACAACAAAAATATGGTGACTCGCTCTCAACTCACCCAGCTGGCACCTCAATCTTGTTGCGGAGTGATCTATATACATTTTAAAGTGTCCACCCAACAAATAATGCCTCAACTTTTGTAGCGTGTAGACCATTGCTAGCCCTTTGCACACTAAACTGGAGTATTTCTTCTCATCTTTGGATAACTTTTTTCTTGTGAAATATATCGGATGATCAATCTCTCCCTCACCTGCTTGTGTTAATACTTTTCCTAGTGTAATGAAAGAGGCATCTACATGCACATGGAATTCCTTCTTCCAATCTCGAAATACCAAAATAGGCAGTTACCATCTTCTCCTTCAAGATATCCAAATTGTACTGACAGTCTTCATCCCAGCAAAACATCGCATCTTTTTCTAAAAATTTCTCCATCGGCTTGATTATCTGAGTGTAGGCTTTGATAAGCTTTCTGTAATACACAGTTTGTTCCAATGTCGCACGAAGTTGTTTCACATTCCTAGGATCTTCCAAATTCACAATTACGATGATCTTCGCAGGGTCCACCATCAATCCCTACTTACATACCACATGGCCGAGCGAAATCCCAAAAGGCACACAGAATATGCAACTTCTTCAAGCTGAGATCATCAAAGTATACCTCCAATAATTTATGAATAAACTCTTTGAATGCTGCAATCACTACCCGGGAAAAGAATGCAAGGGTGTTCTTCAATCCGAAGGGAATTACAATATATTGAAAGAAACCCCATTCAGTTGCAAAGTTTTTTTTTCTTCGATATTCTAGTGCGATCTTTATTTGATGATATCCTAAAACTCCATTAGTGAATGTGTTAGGTTCTTATACCAATAGGAGCCATAATTTTGAATGACTAAGGTTAAGCCTTGTAATATTGTATATAACTTTGCTTTCTACAAATGTTTTCTAATATTAAAAAAACTATAAAATGTAAAGAAGGTATGTCCTAAAAGAATAATCAAAGGACAAAAAGAATGGAAAAGGTCAAAAAATGAAAATATATGAACCCCAAAAGAAAAAAAGAGACCATGAGAGTGAGCAAGTCAAAATGCCACTACTATTTACTTTTATGCATAATAAATGATTATGTGCAGCTTGTAATTCATGTCACAATCCATGATAGTCAAATTGTTTAAACTTGGATATTTCATGTTTTAAATTTTATGTTTATAGTTAGAGAATAAAATCTAACCAAACAGTGTAATCTTGACATATCATTAGATAGGTAGAGTAAATATAATGAGCTCATCAGTTTAATCTAAGACTTTAGATGATATAAGGTTAGAATTAGATAGTTTACTTGTAAAGAAAAGAAAAAATTGATAGGGCTTTGCTAGCATAAATGCACCAAAATAAAGTGAAGAAAAAATGATAGGATGAGTAAATGTGTAAGTAGTAAGAAGGTTGTAGAAATATCATGTGATTACACAAAAGTACTTATGTCATTGTTTCAAATGCATCTTTCAAATATGCATAAGCAGTAAACAAAGCAGGGACAATGGTTCACAATATGGTTTATTTAACATCCCCTCATTCATTTCACCCCTTTACTTCACTAATTTCCCATAAATAAGTTCTATTGCTTAAAATCCTTTAAGTGAAAGGGGCTCAGAGCATTTCTCTGCCTTTTGGAGAGACCGAACCCTCGTCTTGATGACTTATGGGCATAAGTGCTATAATCCCCTTCATAAAAAATTCACCCCCCTTCACCTCCCCTCATTTCCCTAATAAAACCACACTTTCCTATGGTAGACACCTTTTACCTAGGAAAAGTGACTCACCCCCATGTAATTCCTTTTTCACCAAAAAACCCACTAAGAATTTTTATCCTAAGTATAATTCTAAATGCGCAATTGCATATACTTTACCCATTTTTCCTTAAGAAAATTCACTTTGTCATTGCTTTCATATTAATTAAACTAACTTTATTATATAAATTCCTCGAAAACCATTAAGCCTGTATTAAATTAAAACGCTATATATAATATTCCAACCCCTCAGTTTTAAATAAAAACTAATATAAACTACCCGTTATCCTGATATAATTTCACTTAATTTACCTAACCCTGGTAAAATTTAAGTTAATCTCGTATCGGCCTCGTCCGACTAGTGATCACTTAACCATGGATTACTCCCTAAACTGATCCCGAAACCACCACAATTAAATCCTCGGGCCACCCATCAATTCCCGTCATTTCCCACTGTGCAGCTTTGCCTCCCGACCATCATTCATCATCCCTTCCCCACATCCAACGGCCCATAATCATATCAGCTACTCCCAATGACTGAACAATAGCCGCCTAATAAAGCGATTTTCTTCCCAACCCCCGATGCTACGTGTCAAATGATGTATGGAATCAAGCAACCCCTCTCGAATACCGCCCGCACCACAAAAGTGGTGTGATGGCCCTCCAAAACCACTTCCCCCATTAACCAAAAAACCGTTACTATTCATCCGAAGGTGAACCCGCCAAAAAATTAACCGCTTTTTCTATAAAATCCATGAAGCCCTCTTTTGCTCTTTTTTTCCGCATTCTCTTTGTAAGTTGAGTAAACCATTGCAACCACTGTAAACATTGAAATTACCCACAAACTTCCAATTTAGCTCCAGAAGACGCTGCAGATAGCCAGCCAACCTTTTCATACCGTACTAAGACTATACCAACCACTGCAGCTATCGTGAAACACCATTTTCAGAGCCAATTTTCCTATTTATACGTATTTCACCACAAAATTACCTCTTACCCCTGCAAATTTCAAGACCTTTAGCTTGTGCAGTATTTTAAATTAAGAAATTAAGTAAAACTACTATAAATTAAAAGAATCACTTGCCTAAACCCTCTGAAAAATCCCGAAAACCTTTGCTGAAACTCCCGGAGCATAATTCAAATCCACAAGAACTGAGTTATGGCTACCCCTATCGCCATGGATGTAAGACCCATTACCAGTCCCCATTTAGATATTGACCACCTTCCCCTCGCTGAAAGGGACTTCCAAATAAAAAATACCATTGCCCTAGAGCCCATGCTTAATGTGCATTTTCAAAATAAGGGTAGATACCTCAACCATGCTGATGATATTGGCCTGTGGGAGTCAAATTTGCCCAAATACTAGTTCCACCAAGTCCAAATCTTTCCAAATATTGTTCAGATGTGATATTCATGCTACGTCCCCAGCCATTTAACCATAATGTAACATGACCAGAAGGTCCTATTCAGAATCATAGCTGAGTCCATTAATGAAATTTTGCGGTTCCAACCAAGGCCACAACTAACTCCACTCTCAATTGGAGACCTATTGGACTAGTATCCCAAGCTAAGCCCTGCAAAATTGGACGAGTTATTCCAAACCTTCAATAGAGAGGAAAAGCACATCCCTAAGGACCCCCCTCCATATGTATCAACTATTTTCTCTCCATGGGGCCATAACATTGTGGCAATGATATCATGTGTTTTGGGTTGCACCACAAGTGAGCACATTGATGAAATTATTCTTGCTTTCATGTCCATCTATACCCCAAGATAGCCTCCAGCAACCATATATGACTTTGCCATATTCATAGCTAATAGAATGCATGAGCAGTTCACAAGAATGGGAAATGAGAGGGTGTTTAAATACTCCTCTGTATTATACAATCTATTTCTATATTATTAGTCATAAAATTTTCTTTTTACCGACTAGAAGTTTGACATGAGGGGCCATCCCATACCTGTCATTTTTTGGCCCCCACTTTTCCATGAGTTTTGGTCACCATATACATACTTAGAATTTATAGATTCTTTTGTGCATCCAGTCATGACCATGCTTACTGGGAATCCTCCACCTAGGATAAGGCCAGAGATAAATAGATTCCTCCAGCTTTCTAAGCAAACCAAAGTGCGTGATTGGTACCTCTACCAAAACCACACAGAAATCAGAATATATGGTTGAGTGCTTGCACCATATAAGTTTCCAATATACCTCCCTATGAGGTTGTTTGCCTTAGAATATTATAGACAATATCATCAATGCAGATGAAGTCAACTTCATCATTGCCAAGAAGAAGGCCTATTTCAACATCAAAGATCAATTAGGTCCCTTCATATGCAATTCTTGAGAGGCAAGGAAAGAGGCAGACCTAATCTTGTAAAGAATGAAATTCCAAAGGATTTTTGTATGGAGATATGACCCTTTAAAATTGATTACAAAGAAAAGACAAAAGGTCAAGCTAGGACTTTTCATCCACCACCCCATCCCAAAAATAGAGGCATATGCCAATTAAATAGAATGGGTGGAAGGTACTTTAGTAGACAGAGACATCACAAGAGTAGATGTAGAAAATTCTTTGATTGATTTGGAAAAGTAGCTTAATGAGAGCTCTCTTCTGCAAGTACCAAAAGAGCAAGAAAGTGCCATGAGTACCCCTCCAGTCATTTAGACTCCTTAGAATGAGGATAAAATTCCAAAAAGAAAGAGAGAGGGAGCATCCACTTCAGGAATGGACACCTCAAATTTGTAACAGGAAAGAATCAAGAGCCAAAGGCTCAATCCGGCCTCTGAACAGGAATACACAGAAGAATCAACACAAGTTACCAACACAGAGGTAGAAATAAGTAGGCCCACTACTCTATCTGAAGGCATGAAAGAGCCTTCCACATCACAGACTCAAATGTTGGAAACACAACTTAGCGCGGAAGTGTCATCCTTCAGTAGGCCTGCTGATAAAGACCAGGACATAAAAGACAGGTACAAGGAAATCAAAGTGAGAAATGAGAGGCTTAAGGCCCAAACATATGCTTAGTACCTAAAGGTGACTCCCACAAATCAAACAAGAGTAATGTCAGCTTTTTACATTAAAGAGGGAAAGCTGCAGATGTCTTTCATCACACCTACAACACAACAGCCCAAGACAACATATGATTTCAAAAGGGTTGACTTTGAAGTGTTGGCAAGGGATATTCATCCCATAGACCAGATTGAATTGCATAAATATGCTAGAGAGATGATATACTCCACCCTAATAGGTAAAGCCATAGCTGCTCATCAGATACAAAACTCTTTGAATAACATTTTGACACAATTTTAGTTAGAGAAGGCCTCCTCACATGCCAAGGATACCGGGATCAAGTCCTTAGAGGACTTAGTGATTGAATTGGCACACGCTCCCAAGGATATAAAAGCTACAGAGTAGCTTATAAAGAAGAAAAATGATGATATTGTTGCACTTAAGAGGCAATTAAAAATACCCCAGCTACAACATCCTCAAACTCTAGAAGTTTTAGAGAGCCAAACCCGACATGTGGTGTTGATGGACTTGGTCCTAAAGTTGAATGATTAATTAAATGAGATAGAAAATAAGTTGGACACTTTAATTCAATTGAAGCAAAGCAACTTGGCCACAACTTCTAAAGATGTCATCCCTACAGTATCCATAGCAGTCCCTTCTACACTGGTAGCTTCATTGGCACCTATGGCTCCACCTACTAGAGCATTTCCAGTCACAGCAGAATCTACAACAATAGGTGCATCAGGAGAGAAAGTAACATAATTGGTTAAAGCCATGGAAGAGATTTTTATCCAGGCTATAGAAATGAACAGGCTGAGAGAGAAGGTGGAAAATTTGGAAATTGACTATAAACTTGCCAAACTTAAGCAAAAGGAAGAGGCACAAAAGGCCTAAAGAATGAGTGAAAGAATCAAAGTCTTAAAGAAATATTTAACACTAGAGAAACCCCTTGGGCAAACCAAAGAAATGTTATGGGTCAATATCATTGACTCTGTCAATGATATTTGGCCATTAATTCAAGTTATTTTCGAACAAATAGGATTAATAAAGATAGTTATAGAAGCTATCCAGAAAGTAAAGGAGGAGTTGGGAGATAAGCCTAAGGATGCCAGTAGACTCATCCGCTTCCTCAACAACAAGAATAGCTATGAGCTCCAAGAATTCAATATAGAAGACAGGATTGAAACCATCTTGGAAATAAGTAAGGTCCTTTCCAAAAGAAACCTAATGTTGAACTTAGAAGAAAGGTGCCATAACATGCAGGTAACCATTGATAGGTTCATGGCTAAATTCCAGATTTTGAGGGAGAAAAGATTTCCTAGTCCATTAGTTATTAATGATAAACTCATGACATAGTTAGACTATGGTAATAGACTCAGACAGTTGGCTAAGGAACAAGCTATCACTTCATCCATAAAAGCACTGCCAATAGGCAAAGTTTTGTATAACAGATTTGAAAACTTGCTTTTCCTTGAGCATGAGATAAAACATTTATTCCTCACCAAGCCCAATTTTTCCAAGTATACTGAAGCCGATGAGATCTATAGGAGGATGATGAATTTCAAATTACTTGAGGCAAAATGGTGGGAAAAGATGACTGATTTACTATGAGACATTTACAGTAAAAAGACACTGTACAGTAAAAATTGGCAGCCAGGTAAACAACTAAAAACAAGGCAGCATAGTGAAAGAGTATAAGGGTCAAGGAGTATCAGGTGAAAGAAAAGAGTTGAAGAAAATTCCATTGTGAAAGACCACAAATGCAACCCATCATAAAGGGCTACAAATCCAACCATAAATGGTAGCAGTACCAAATAAAAAGGGACAACATGAAATAGTTCAATAGCTATCTCTATCTTCTTGCAAGAAGATATTTGATTTCCTAGATTAAATCTCAAGTTAGTTTGAAATATTTTGTAATAATTTTTTGTATAAATACTTCATAATTCGAATTATGTAGGGTGGATTCTTAGACATTCTATAGACCTTCTTGACCAAAGACTGTAAGCTATTGTATCACTATTTGGACCAGCAAGCTGGATTAATGAATAAAGCTAAGACATTTCACAGAATTCATGTGTAGTGCGAAGTACAAACAAGTATTTTCAGTTTTGTTATTATATTTATTTAAACGTTTTTCCACAATATTTAATGTATCTGAAATTTTAATGCTATGATATGGAATGATATCTTAGAATTGGCTTCATTGCACTCTGTTTTAACTATTATGCATTTTAATGTTTTCTGCTAATTATCTAAGTTAAGGAATTCTTGATTGCTCCTTAGTTTAGGTAGTTTCCCTCTAATCTATAGTAAAGGATTCTTAATTTCCCTTTGCTCATGATTATCCTATGTTCCTCATTCTAATCCCGGTTTGAGAATTCTTAAATGCTTTGTCACCCTGGTTAAAATCATTTCACGCATTTAGCCCAAAGACATGCACTTTACTCTGATAGCTTTCCCTTTGAACCCTCCCTTTAATGAATTAATTCCAGTTTTGCTGCCCTTATTTGAATCCATAGCCCAATAGTCCAGAGACATCATTCTATCCATCTGTTTTAAGGATTCCACCATCCAAACTTCAATACAAATAAAAACCCCCCGAACTTTAAGAACTAGCCTAATATCCCAGCAAACAAAGCTAAATCATTTAGAGATAACCCTCTCATAGGTTGGCTAGAGCCTATACTTAAAATATTGGTTTGTGGTTACCTCGGTCTTTTCCTTCCCCCGATAACTTCTAGGGAAAAATTTTGAGTGATAACATAGTGGTGACCATACTGGGGAATCATACCCTTAGCCTTAATAAATATTTAATGAATTTTTGAATCTGTATTTTGAGCCTCTTAAAATAATTTATTAGAAGTTATTTTTAAAATCTTACAAAAGAAAACAATTAGAAAATTTTTGAAATTATGGCTTCAAGGAGAACTCATTATACTAGGGCTAACCCTGATCCAAACCCTGCCCCAGTAGTTGATAATCCCAACCTGATTTGAGGAAAATCCAAAAAAGAATAAAGTTTAGCTAGTCACACACCCTTAGCTAAAGCTAATTCATGTCCTGATGAGTGGTTGTTTTTAGAAGATCTTCCCTTTGATGAGAAATTTGATTTGTCATTGTTTAAAGCAAAGTCTAAAAGTAAAATATATGATATTGTTCTAGACTTGGATTTCATTGTAGACCTTGAATTCCGAAAAGCCAGCCAGTCAATTGATGAATACATTCTGAATTCTCTATAATCATCCCTTAGTACTATTAAGATCCCTGAGCTTTTTGAATAGTTGTCCACCACTCTTAGTTCAATGTTGTTCCCTTCAACTTCCGAAGTCCATTCTCCACCACCATTTGTACCCACTCTTCCTCACCAACCTATTATATCCCATTCACCACCTACTAGTCCTGGTTCTTCATCCATTCTTCATCCACATCTTAACCCCTCCCAGCCTACAGCCATGGAAAACAAATATGCTCCTCTTGTTTTGCCTGCCCCACTTGGTGCTATGCCAGTAGACTACCTGAGAAAAATTTTTCAATTTGATGGCACAAGACACTACATTGCACAACACCATGTCAATAAGATGACAAAGAACTACATGAAATTGATATTGTGGATGTTCAAATAAGACTATTTGCTTAGAATTGAGATGGTGATGTTAGGAAATGGTTTAGAGCATTGCCTAATAATAGTATTGATAGTTTAGAAGCATTTCATCAACAATTTTTGAATAGATGGGAAAAGAACAAAAATCCCCTACAAATCCTTTAAGAATATGAAAATATTATAAGGAGACCTAATGAAATTGTTCAAGATTACTACACTAGATTTAACAGTATATATAACTCAATCCTAGTTAATCTTAGACCCCCACCTAACTTAACCTTAATAAAGTTCCATGATGGTTTTGACAAAGATATGGCATTCCAACTTAGGGAAAGAAACCCCCCAACATTAGAAGAAATGTGAAGTGTAGCTGTTAGTGTTGAAGCTAATTTGTTAGCTAAAAGAGCTAGAGTTAGAAATAAAAAGAGGGGAACTGCTAAAGATGAAGCTTCACCATTGGACATCAAAATAGATAATTTAGCCAAAAGTATGGAAAGACTAATGGATAGAATGGATAACATAGAAAGGAAACCCCAATGGGATAATCAACAAGCACCTCCAGTTAGAAACCCGAACTTCAGAAAAAATCAAAACCAAAACACTGGAAAAATGGACCTGATCAGAATATTAGGCCTCCTTTTCAAGAAAATTATGCAGAGACATCCCAGCCAAATGATCCAGAAAAATACACACAAATTAACTATATGACATTAGATGATGAAGACAATATTTTTCTAACCCAATATAAGCAGGAATTGAATATGCTGCAACAATTGCAAATCTAGTCCAGAGAGTCATTTGATTATAAAAAAGGATATGATTCTGCCATCTTTGAAGTGCATAAACATTATAACCTAAGGAGTAAAAAGAACTCTGATATCCCTGACCAAACCAGGAAACAATTTCAAATCAACCTAAGAAAATCAAAGATGCCCTGATTTCTAAATCCTCCAGATTCTCCCCAGACAAAACCAGAACCCTTTTGGCCCCACCATTGTAGATATAACCCCTAATCAATCTTGTGATGATCAGCCATCCACTTCAATTCTACCTAAAGAACCAGTGGACAAACCTCAAAATACCAGATTTGAAAACCCAAATAAAGAGGTTCCCAATAAAGGAAAAGAAGACCATCCCACTGAAATCCCCACTATGAAGATTCAAAACCCTCAAACAAAAAAAGCCCCTTTGCCATTCAATCTGGGAGTAGAGGTAGCTAAGCTAAATATTTTATTCCCTCTAATAGAACTAACCAAGAATGAAACCTACAAGACACAGATAAACTAGAATTTAACCATTGTCAAAAATGAGGATTCAAACAACCTGTTTGATGACCAACCAGAACTTATATTTGGTCCAGATATTAATGGCAAACCACTAGAAGGAGGAGTACCACCTTTCTACATTAGCCTTAGCATCCATGACAAAATTCTACAAAAGGCAATGCTGGATTCTGGGGCCTCCCACAACTTAATGCCTAAATCAGTAATGGGGAAATTAAACCTAGACATTACAAGGCCTTACAAGGACTTATTCTCATTTGACTTAATTCAAGTAAAGTGTCTAGGATTGATTAAAGACTTGTGCATTACCTTAGTTCAACATCCTACAAAAATAATATTTATGGATATTATGGTTGCTGACATCTCACCAAAGTGTGAAATCTTGCTATCCAGATCATGGGGACCCAAACTTCAGGGATATTTACAACTTGATATGTCATATTCAACAATCTATGTTTTTGGACAACCTATGAAGCTGTACCGAGAAACTTTAATGCAATACATGGTAAGTAGCCAGGATCAGCCTCAAAACTTTCCTATCTACTCCGTACATTCGGGCATTGATTCCTTTATCTTGTATAATAATGATCAAACACAAGAAACTATTTTAGATAGTATTGATACAGAACCAAAAGAAATTGCAATTTCTATTCAAAATTAAACTAACCAAACTTTAGAACTTTCCAATAAACAAGGTGGCCAAATTTCTTTAAATGAGGAAACGTTTGTTGCACCAGATGATGAAAATTATTAGCAGGAGATATTATGGCATCTTGAGTTTGATGGGTCAGTAAATAAGTTTGGAGCAGGAGCAGGAGTATGGATATACAATCTGGAGAATAATCACTCAGAAGGCCATGCATACAAATTGAATTTTAAATGTACTAACAATATGGTTGAGTACGAAGCTCTAATTTTAGGTCTTAAGTTAGTTAGGAATCTAAGAGATAAAATCATTTCTATCATGGGAGACTCTGAACTAGTTATAAAACAGATTGATGTTGTATATATGACAAAGGACCCTAGATTAAGTTGTTATAGATGAACCATTCTAGAAATACTTAACACTTTCTTAGAAACTAAGCTTGCAGTAATTCCCAGAAAGCACAATATGCAGGCTCATAGTTTAGCAATGTTTTCCAGCACCTGCAAGTTACCCTTCCAACCTAACCATCATTACACTACTGAGGTTAGGCACAGACCTGCAATTCCAGATAATTTGAAGAACTAGCAAATATTTTATGATGATAAGTAGATAAATAACTTTGTAATCTCAGAAGAAGAATTTATAAATAGAAATATAGAGAGTGACAAATTAATAGATCCTAACATTAAAGATGAGATAGAACTAATTCAGATAGAAGGTGAAGAAATAGATAGATTTCATCCAACTATATTTACTAAGTCAGATGCAGAAAAGCTAGATCAAGTTGAGACTGATGAAATAATTAATGAAGACACTGAAGTAATTAATCTCAAAGATAATTTCTTACTTAAGGGATTAACCACTTTGGAAGATTTGTTTTATTCTAATGATGTTCCTAGGAAACCTAAAATGGAACCTTTGAAATTTGATATAGAGGAGTGTAATATAGGCACTAATGAAAACCCAAAATTGATCAAAATTTTGAAATCATTACCTCCAACTAAAAAAGTGAAATACATTGAATTATTAAAAGAATTTCAAGATGTTTTCTCTTGGAGTTATGAGGACCTCAAATCCTATGACATCAACATCATACAACACACCATTACTATAAAAGAAAATCAAAAGGCTTTTAAATGAAAACTTAGAAGGATTAATCCAGTCTTATTACATGCAATTGAAAAGGAAATTCAGAGAATGTATGTTGGGAAAATAATTGCACCAATCAGATTTTCTCATTAGGTCTCAAACTTGGTGCTAACTAGGAAGAAATCTGGTGAGATCAGACTCTGTGTGGATCTTAGAAACCCCAACAAAGTGTCACTAAAAGGCAATTACCCTCTCCCCAAAATGGACCACATTTTACAGAGGGTATTTGGAGCAACCAGAATCTCATTATTGGATGGGTTTTCTAGTTACAATCAGATCTTAGTTCATCCTGATGACCAAGCCAAAGCTGCCTTTACTACTCCTTGGGGCACATTCATATATGTGAAAATGCCTTTTGGACTAATGAATGCAGGAGTCACTTTCCATAGGCCTATGGATATAGCCTTTGCAAAAGGAATTAATGATTTCCTTGTGATATATCTAGATGACATTACTGTATTTTCAAAATCTGACAATCAACATCTGGATCATCTAAGGCAAGTCTTCTGAACAATTATCCACCCATTCAGCCATTATCTATTAGGAGGACATTTCAAGATGTATACAGATCATTGTGCCTTAAAATACCTGATCAAAAATCTTGTGTTGGGGGGCAATATTTGCAAGTGGTTATTATTTTAGGTGTGCGGTTTTGAAGTAATTGTGAAGCCCGAGAATTTGAGTGCTGGTCCTAACCATCTATTGAGAATTGAAACAGGTGAAGAACCCAATAATTTGGAGGAAGGATTACCCAATGTGCAGCTCTTTGAAGAATGTGTATATGATGCCCATTTTTTTCAGAATTATTCACTTCTTAACTACATGGATGGTGCCTAAAGGATACACAAATCAACAGAAGGAAGAATTAGTATTTCGTGCAGCCAAATTTTCAGCCATTGTGGGACATACGTACAAAATGGGGAAGATGAAATATTGCGAAGATATGTGCCATATTTTGAGTGGGATATTATTCTTGTTAAAGCTCAATGGGAGCTACAGGAGGCCATTATGCAGGGAAAACAACCGCGCAAAAGATTTTGCACGCAGGATTATGGTGGCCAACAATGCATAAGGACTCCAAATTATACTGTAAGGTGCATGATGCATGTTAAAAGACCGGTAGACTATTACGAAGCTACAAACTACCGCTACATCCTCAGGTCTCTTTACAGGCATTCGAAAAATGGGTGATCAATTTTATTGGGCCAATTTAGCCACCTAGAAAGAAAACGAGTGCGCTCTACATTATCACTACGACAGAATGTTTAACCAGATGGGTGGAAGCACAACTAGAAAAGGATTGTATAGGGGCTACAACAGCAAAATTATTTTTAAGCATGTCTTAACATGGTTTGGATGCTCAAATTTTTTTATGAGTGACAGGGGAATGCACTTTCTGAATGACACAATTAGCATGTTGACAAATAAATTCTTAGTCTACCATTATAAGAGTACACCATATCTCCCACAGGAAAATGGGACTGTCAAAGATTTTAACAAATTCCTAGAGAACATGTTGACAAAGGTATGTAACGCACAACGGAATGACTGGGATGCACATGTACCTACATTGTTATGGGCCTATACGATAACTTGTAAGAAGCTGACAGAACAAACATCGTTCAGATTGGTCTGTGGGGTCGAAGCGATGATGCCTATGGAGTACATTGTGCCTATCCTATACTTTGACAGATATGGCAGATAATGAGGCTTTGGAGGAACAGACCGCACAACTAATGGAGTTAGATGAAGACCGGTTTTTGGCAGGATTCCACCAAAAACTACAAAAGGACCGCGAAAAGCATGGCATGATCACCATACCAAGATTCCTACATTCAAGGTAAATGATCTTCTATTGTTATATGATAGTAGGTTCACTAAGTTTCTGGGTAAGTTCTAAATGTGTTGGTTGGGACCATATATTGTCAAGGAAATTATAGATGGTGGCTTAGTTCAACTTGCGAAGCCGAGTGGAGATCAATTCCTGGGAAGAGTGCATGGGAGCAAGTTGAAGCGGCATACTGGGATCCTGCACAATACCATGGGTGGATGTCACTTACAATACCATGGGTGGATGCCACTTATAATACCATGGGTAAATTCCATGGGTGGATAAATAGCATGGGTTGATGCCATTTTTCATTCAGATCATTCCTCCCTCCTTAAGAAGCAATGGTTCCCATTTAGTGAAGTTCTCTCCTGCAAATCCTTTGTTGAATATGAATAGCCACTGAAGAGAAGGGTTTTATGTGATTAACCCATAACCATGGTGAATGAATATCCAAGGATAGAGATACCCTGTAATGCTTGTGACCAACTGTGATACTGACAGTGTGCAACCTAGCAAATGGACTTCGATGAAGTGTGGGTTTGTGGATGACCCATAACCATGATGAACGAAGATTCGAGGATAGGGATACCCCATAATGCTTGTGACCAACTGTGATACTCATAGTGTGTGGTCTAACAAGTGGACTTCGATGAATTGTGGATTTTTGGATGACCCATAACCATGAAAAACGAAGATCCTATGATAGAGATACCCTGTAATGCTTTTGACCAACTGTGATACTAACAGTGTGCAACCTCGTAAATGGACTTTGATGACAAGGATTTTGTGCGATTGACCCATAACCATGATGTTGGTTGATGATGAAGTAGCAGGTGCCTACATAGCCTAGGGTGGGAGGCCGCATCTCCAAAGAACCCAAGCCGAATTTTGTTATGCTGAAATTGATGAATGTGAAGCAGGTGCCTACTAAAGTGGGGTGGGAGGGCATGTCTCCAAAGGGAACCCACTCCAAATGTTTCTCTAGAATTAAAATGGACATAACTCAGATAATATAACTCAGAATATTTATTATAACCTATTTTTGGAAACATAAGGACCAATTTGCATATTCCCATGTTTGGAAATCCTTATCTAGACTCTAAAATCTCAGATTCGTGCTGCAACTTTTCTGCCATCACAAAAGTTCTGAAAAAATAATTGACTTTAAATCAGCGATGTCTTAGTCATGCAAATTATGAATCGATCGATTTGTTTTTTGAATTTGGGTATTTTTTCGCAAGAAATCCAGATATATATATTTTTTTTTTGTAGCTTTTGTACAAAAAATTTGAGATCTGATCTACAAACTTGTCATCGAAAAACATTCTTGCAAGAAAATGAAAAAAGAAAAAATCTTCCCACTTGCCCCAAGAAAATCCTTTGTGGAGGAAGTAGCACATGCCTGAATTTTGTTGAATATTGCTGCAAAATTTGAAACTGAAATATGCAGGAAACCTTCATTCCTATGCAATCATAACCTACTATGATACCAATGATCCAGATCTTTGGGGTAGGCCGCTAAGATCTAAAAAATTGAAATGGATTTTGGGTGAGAGGCCCCCAAGATTTGAAAAATTGAAATTCCAGAAGAAAAAGAGAATAATTCCCAATAAATAAAACCACAAAGAATTTTTTATTAAAACAAAGAATAACTGTAAAAGCTACATTGTGGCGGACCATCTATCCTTTTACAAAATGTGACTTGTTACTTATAGTATTTTTCAGTTACAATACCACGGGTCAATTCCATGTGTGAATGAATACCATGGGTGGATGTCACAATACCATGGGTCAATTTCATGGGTGAATTAATACCATGGGAAAATACCATGGGTGAATGAATACCATGGGTGGATGCCACTTACAATACCATGGGTAAATTCCATATGTGGATGAATACCATGGGTTGATGCCATTTTCCATTCATATCATAGTGCTCCAAGTAGTTGCAAGGGAGTGCAGGACTATAAACTACACTACTCGATTTGGAGGACAACGCAATGAGCAGGTTGCACGAAAATTGATTAGGGTGCACCAGTTGAAGTTGCGCTCATGATGTTGTGCCATGGAGGAGGGTGTTGCATAGCGCAACATGAAAATGACCATTGGAGTTACTATTCATGATTTGACGGCTAGAAAGTGGTTAAGAGGAGTGGGGAGGTGACAATTAAGGTGAAAATATTTGAAAATATACCACCAAAACAACATTTATTATCAGAATTTGGGGGGAATGGTAGGATTTGAATTCAAATCCCCCTATAAATTATGCACGCTAGTCCAACAGAGCATACTTTGCATTCTAAGAGTTGCTTGTGCATTTTTTTGTGTGACTCGTATGATTGGGCATTCTGGGAAGAATTTGTGATGCGGCCCTTGTTTGCAAACTATTCTGCAACTGCTCGAGAGCTATTCATTGAGAATAATATTGCTACCAACCTAGTTGAAGCCATCAGTTCTGAAGAAATTGTTTCTAACGCACCAGGTCCTGATGTAACTAGTATGGAGGCGACCCTTGATGTGGCCACGGTGCCGAGGTCGCCTAGGCTGAAACAAACTGTGACCAAAGGAAAGCAACCCGCCATGAAAGAAAAACAATCAACCATGATAGAAAGATAGAAGAAGACGGTGTCAGTGCAAATGTCAACAAGGAAGAGAACAGAGGCACAGACGAAGGAGAAAAAGAATAAGAAACCAGAAAAAGTGGTGAATCTAGAAGAAGAGGAGTACCAAGCTGTCGATGAAGTTGATACCAAGGGAATCGAGCCTATTTCTATGCTTCTTGAGTACATCACTCCATGAAAGGGGAAAACTAAAGTAACCAAGGATATCGATTTGGGAAAATTTGGGCTATCCACTCCCTTGTGGCTGAAGAAGGTCACATTTGAAAGACCAAAGCTCATGTGCATCCCGCTGTTTCAAATGGAGGATTGGGACCTCGTGGATCATGAAATATTTCCACATCTAGCGACCCATAATTATATGACGAAGATATACTGTGATGAAACTAGAGTTACACTATTAGAACCCATGAACTAGGTCTGTGACGTTGAGCAGTGAGGGTTGCTGAACATGCTTTTAGTATTGCATTTTCAACGCTCACCTATCAATATGATTTGTGTGCGTCAGCTCCTCACACTAGTGTATGATGCGATCCTGTGGTTGGGGAAACCTATTCCAAAAATAGACATGTTGATCCATAGGATAACGAAGTTTTCGTACAAAGGGGTGGACCCTAGCAAGGAGTTTGGAGGGAAATTTGAGGAAATGGAGCTTGATGATAAGATGAATAAGTAGTTTGGTCTCGTGAAAAATTCATGAGGATACTCTATCATGTCAACTCAAGAAGAGGTAGTCCAGTTTTCTGCCCAGATCCTCGTAGGCAATATTATAAGGAAGTGTCGCGCAGATGAAGTTCTGGTGCTGGTAGTGTCACTTGCTACACTGTACATGAAGGGTGTGCAATGTAATTACTCCAAGTATCTCTGCCAGGAGTTCCTCGCGAACCTTGGAGAAGCCCAAGAAGAAATCAATCCATTTCATTATGCTTGTCTCCTCTTGTCCATTATATTAGTTGTGTGGAGGTTGCCGGAGGACAACTAATTTCCTCTGCACAAGAATGATTTGCTCGAAGCAACATGGTTCGCCTCTCTCTGGATTACAAAGGATGTGATAAAAATCAAGGAAATGAATACTTTCTGGGTCCTAATGGAGATGGACCTTCAAATGGTGATCAATCAGCGGCCAAGGTTGTCCCCAACCTTGTTCAAGAAATTAACATCCTATGTGCAGTTCAAGGCTAACTTTCACAACGTCTCAATCCGCACATGAAAGGACCTATTATCCCTATTAGCATGTGGCCCAAAATGGATCCAAAACACTCTCTAAGTCTTCAAAATCTTCTTAGAGATCATTCAAAAGATTAAAACAATTGCATGCCAAGAGCCCTTAGAATGGCTGAAAAACACTATTGGGAGGAAAAAACCAGAGAAAACCATGAAAAAGGAGAGTATTGGAGGCATCAACAGTGAAATGCACAGTAGCCATTAGATATGGCTGATCAACAGTCTAGATCTAATCTGTGGATCTCAATTGGCAGTAGCAATCGGTGGTCGCAATCAGCGGTGGCAGCAACACACTTGCGACGATGACCAGTGGAGTCAACATGGACCGTCGATCAAGCGCGCAGATCGATGGCCCACGTTGTTGAAAATAATACTGAGAAGGGGGGGGGGGAATTAGTATTATCTTATTCTTTTACCAAATCTTCCTTATTTATACTTTGAATTATTCTTTCATACCAATACCATAAATAATGGGCATGAACAAGAAAAGCAGACAGTCACATCAAAGAACACCAGATATAAGGTGGAAACCCAATGTGGGTGAAAACCACCTGCTGCAATGTCTCTATCTTCTTTCAATTAGAAACTCCTTTTACAATGGTCTTGTACTGGTGCAGTCCTTTACCAGTACGCAGGCTGCAACCTGCAGAGAGCTACAACTCTCTCTCGCTTTCCAGTCTCTCCTGGAAGGGAGCTACCACCCCCTACTTCTTTCAAGGACCACTTTTCATAAATTTTCAAACTGGATCCATATACATCAAGTACATGTAGATTATACAGACAAATGTAGTAACCAGATCAACAATAACAGAACAGAAACCAGAACATCTTATCAACAGGAAAAATTCAACCAACAGAAGACCTTAAATCAGATACGCAGCTTTCCTTTTACTGGCCTGCGTTGCTACGCACTTTACCCTCTGTCTCACTGCGTATACTCGCAGAGCCTCTTCTGCTGAACCGCGTGCCCACGCACTTCTCCTTTCACTGATCTGCATACAGTACGCACCCAATTGCACTATCGCGCCGCGTACTTTCACAGAAGGTACGCACCCAATAGAATAAGCGCGCTGCGTGCTGCTGCAGAAAGCACGCACCTGAACCACAGTCGCCCTGCGTACCCACGCACTGAACCTTTGCCGCCCCTGCGCACCCACACACTGAACCTTTGGCGCTCCTGCGTATCCACGCAGTAAACCTTCGGCGCCTCTGCGTACCCACGCACTGAGCCTTCGGCGCCTCTGCGTACCTCGACCAAGGGCTGAAATAAAATCAGATGCTCAGATCTGAACTCGCGCTCAAGTGATCACCCTTCGCAGATTCGCTTCTAACTTTCTCCTTTATAAATCAATCTTTTAAGACCAAGAACCCAAATAAATCAGATCTTAAGATATTCAATCACTTAAAAGATGCTTAGGCCAAATGATCTCCTTTGCTTTATATAGGCAAGCTCTTCCTCAAATCAAGGATCATGGGGCTCAATAATAATAATAAAATAAACAATACCACGGGCCGAAACCATGATAACCCAATACTGTTGGCTAAATACCATGAAGAAAGCCCCAACATTTGGCGCTTACTGCCTTGGAATGAGTGCAATGGGGTACGCAACCCCATGAATGGGTGACCCGCGTATTGACCGGTCCCTGCACGGCATACCTGCGGGTACGCCCCTCCTGAACTGTTCTCCTGCGTACTTCTTTATTTTCATCAAAATGAGATCCATGCCTTGGGTGTTGCCATCAAGTACAATATCTGAAACATATAATCATACCTGAACCATAATGCCAACAATCTCCCCCTTTGGACTTGATGGCAACCTCAAAATCTTCAGCTTCATCTCCCCCTTTGACATCAAGGGCAAAGGGTTATGCTCCCCCTAAGAACCTGCTCCCCCTGAATATGAACCAGATCTGCAATGAAGAACCATAATCCACCATGAAAGAGATAGAGACACATTGCAGCTACTTCCAAGATCTCCTTCTGCACATCCTCCATAATGCCAACAGTGCATTATATGCTCCCCCTGAACCTGTACGGACAGCCTTCAAAAGAGATTCAACATGATGATGCAGCAACAACCCCCAGCTTGTGCCTGAGGTATTCAAAGGCCTCCCTGGGCAATGGTTTGGTGAGAATATCAGCAACTTGTTCCTTAGAAGGAACATACTCCAACTTGACCTTTTGTTCAAGAACTTGTTCCCGAAGAAAATGATATTTGATCGGTATATGCTTTGTCTTCGAATGCATGACCGGATTCTTTGAAATGCTGATTGCACTTGTGTTATCACATAGGATGGAGACAGGTGGAGTACAATTGATTTGAAAATCCTGCAAGGTCTACATCATCCAAAGGAGTTGAGTGCAGCAAGATGCAGCAGCAACATATTCTGCTTCAGCTGTAGATAAGGCAATTGAACTCTGTTTCTTGCTGAACCAAGATACTAATCTGGAACCCATAAAGAACACACCACCACTTGTGCTCTTCCTGTCATCCACGCTTCCGGCCCAATCTGCATCTGTATAACCATGAAGTGTGAGATCTGTATCTCTAGGATACCATAAGCCATAATTTTGTGTCCCTTGAAGATATTTGAAAATTCTCTTTACTGCATGAAGATGAGTCTCCTTTGGATTTGCCTGAAATCTACCAACTATTCCTACTGCATGCATGATGTCCAGTCGGGTACCTATCAAATAAAGTAGACTTCTGATCATAGATCTGTAGGTTGGTTGATGTACTGTTGCAGATTCATCATTTGCACTGAGCCTACATCCTGTGACCATGGGTGTACATATTGTTTTTGCATCTTCCATGCCATATTTCTTCAAGATCTGTTTGAGATACTTGGTTTGAGATAAAAAGATTCCTTCTTCCTTTTGTTGGATTTGCAAACCAAGGAAATATGTCAGTTCTCCCAGCAAGGACATTTTCAAATTCTTTCTGCATGACCAAGGCAAAGCTTTGACTCATCTCTTCTTCATTGCTGCCAAAAATAATGTCATCTACATACACAACAAGTATTAGCAATTTGTCATTTTCAACTTTTATATAAAGATTGCTATCTGCTGATCCTTTTGCAAAACCTTGTTGATGAAGATATTTATCCAAACGATAGTACCAAGCCCTTGGAGCTTGTTTGAGCCCATAGAGAGCCTTTTTCAATCTGCATACAAGATTTGGATCATTTCCAAGAATGAACCCATTTAGCTGTTCAATGTATACTTCTTCTTCCAAGTCTCCGTTCAGAAAGGTTGATTTCACATCCATTTGAAATACTTTGAAGTTTTGAAAACTTGAGAGAGTAAAGAACATTCGAATGGCCTCAAGTCTTGCAACGGGAGCAAAGGTTTCTTCAAAGTCTATTCCTTCTTGCTGCGCATACCCTTTACAAACAAGTCTGGCCTTGTTTCTAATTACTTCTCCATTTTCATTCAATTTATTTTTGAAGACCCATTTTGTTCCGATAACATTCTTATCCTTTGGTCTAGGAACCAGTTCCCAAGTGTTGTTCCTTTCGATTTGCTCAAGTTCTTCATCCATTGCTTTTATCCAACATTCATCTTCGCATGCCTCTTTCACATTTTGTGGTTCAGTAGAGGAGAGTAATGCCAAATAGCTTGAGGCTTCTGCAACTGTTCTTCTTGTTTGTACACCTGCTTCTTTCTGCCCCATAATCTGAGATTCTGGATGATTCTTCTGAACATATCTGGATGGAGTCTTTTCTTCTATTCTTGTCTGCTCCTCTGATTCTTCTTCAGGTTCTTCTTGAGGTTCTTCATCATTCTGCTGTTGAGGGTAGCCTTCATCTTCTTCGATGTCTTCATGATGTACTTGTCTAGGGATGTATCCCTTCTCATCAACCACTACATCAATGCTTTCAATAATTCTTCCAAGTCTTTTATTGTAGCACTTGTATGCTTTGCTATGTGGAGAGTAACCAAGAAGAATTCCTTCATCTGCTCTAGGTTCAAGTTTGCCAAGCTGCTCATCAGTATTCTTAATATAGCATTTGCTCCCAAAGATTTTGAAGTGCTTTACTGAAGGAGTCTTACCATTCTAGAGCTCATGAGGCGTTTGAGTGCTGTTCACCCGGACATTTGTTTTTTTTAGAATAACAACCGCAGCATGAGCAGCTTCACCCTAGAAAGTTGGGGAGTCCCTGATTCATCAAGCATAGCACGGGCCATTTGTTGGACTGTTCTGTTCATTCTTTCCACAACTCCATTTTGCTGAGGAGTTCTAGCTGTAGAGAATTCTCTTCTTATCCTGATACGACTAACAAAGGCCAATGGGATCTGGAGATCGTAGTAAGCATACATAAATCCAGGGAGTACACAAGGCATTTCCAAATCATAGTAGCTGTGCTAGGGAAAAGCAAAAAGCGATGAGTATAACCATGAGAATAAATTTCCGAGCTAGCAAACAACACTAAGAGGAATTGCTATCAAGGCTATCAAACACCCATCAGGATGATTTCTGTAAGGAGAGTAAAAGATTAACCTAAGAATAAAAAACAAAAATAAAACGAAAAGCTGATGACAAGAATTTGATTACAGAGTTTATTATATGTCCTCTCCATTGTGGACTTATAAGTTTCTCGGCCAAAATAGCTATTGTGCAACTGATGTAGTGTATTTCCAATCCATTATCCATGTCCTTGTCTATCGGTGCTAACAAGAATGATGTATTCATGTGGCAATTATTGCTGGTATCAATTCATTAATGTCGTTATTATGACCATCGCATGTTTATTCTACCCTTGCAATGTGCTTGGATAACGTATACCTGGAACGTACTGTGGATATGAAATATCACCATGGTAAAGTCTCTGTCGTAAACATGGATGTTTAACTGGTAAGAAATTGGCAAATACTTGTTTTTATGTATATAATTTCCTGCTATACAAATTATAATACAGTAAACTGGTTAGAGAATGCATGACTAACTCATCACATTCTACATAGTTGATTTAGTAAGCATGCATTGCACATCAGCAATACCCACCGTAACCAATGTTCCACCAAGGTTCCGGGACGAGGGGGCGAGGGAGCGGCCTATGAAAAAGCTCCCTACCATTTTTTAGGAAACGTAGGGGAGCGTCAGGGTCTTAAAAATTTATAAATATAAAATATAATTTATTAATTGAATCCACTATGACAATTTGGTTTGAATTGAAAAGCTGCAAAGCATGATCATTGATATGAATATCATTTGACATTATCCAAATTTATAATATCATATAAAATAATAAATTTAAAATTCTAATTCAGCTTGGTCAAATTCTAATTTAGATTTTGGTTAGACAGAGGGAGAGCTTCAGCTTGATAAGGTAGCCACTGAATTCTGTGAAAAGGTAAATGAATAGATTAGGGACACTGCATTGGCAGTAGAAGGGGCAACTACAATGGGTTGTCCAGCTATATTGGATCCAACAACTAGAAAGTTTGTTATATTATATATAATATAGACAGTACACCATATGCTGAAAGAAGAGTTTTAGTTCCAGGAGAGATGAGAAGATCACATGAAAGAGTTTCTGACAGTTTACTATCAAATGGCATTGACTGCAGGATGACCATCTGCGAACCAACTTGGGTGACCAACGATGGCATGGATAATTTGTCTACCTTATTAGAGCAATGCCATGCAGTTCAAACTTCAAACTAGCAGTGTATTTCAGGGGTGAAAATAATTTTCAGACCTGAGAATTCAAGCTGAGCAACTGTGCTCTGTGTAAATTTTGTCACTGTATAAATTCATATATAATGACAGTTTCTGAGATTTCTTGCTGCCCATAGTATTTTGTCATGCTTGCAGTAAACGCATGTTAGTCTATAGTCCACCCAATTATTTCCCACATGACATAGGTGCTGCTTCCATAGTTTGTATGTCAAATGTCATGCAAATTAAAAACACAAACTGAATGTCTCATATTCTTTGCCTGTCACTCCAGTTATCTCCCCACTGTAATCCAGCCATCACTTGAGAAAAAAAGGAGAAGTTTTAAAAGGGAAAATTCATGTACGTGCTATATGGTCCAACAAATTTCCATGATACTGACCCTCTAAAATAACGCTTGTTGAAACCAAAAGACAGCACAAGACGTTATCCCCATACAGAACATGAGTAGCTTTGTACCACTTTAGGTCTATTAAATCATAAACTATAAGCAAGGCCGTTTTTTTGGGAGCGTGGGGAAACGTCCCCTCAGGAAGGGAAACGTTTCCCTGGCACATCCCCCTGAGTTTCCTCCATTTTGGGAGCATGGGGAAACGTCCCCTACTCGTCCCCAAGTCCCTGAAGTGCAGGGGAGCGAGGAAACTAGACCCCTAGGGGGGGGGGTGTGGGTGAGTCCCCGTGGAACACTGACCGTAACCTTTTTTTTTCCTTTTAACCTATTCTGCAACTGATGTAGTGTATTTCCAATCTAATTATCCTTGTCCTTGTCTATCAGTGTTAAAAAGTGAAATGTGCAAAAAAATAATTGATAATTTTAAATTATCTATATATAATATATATCTATATATATATATATATATATATATATATAATATATATATATATATATATATATATATATATATATATATATATATATATATATATATATATATATATATATATATATATATATATATATATATATATTAATATAATTTTAAATTAACATAATATTAAAAACTAATACAAAATTTTAACATATTAAGGGCTTAAGAAACCTCATAGAATCTGATTAAAAATTTCAAAACTAATTGAAAGTCAAAGCTTTTAAAATATTTTAATTTTGAAATGAGTTATGGTTTTTGGGCAAGTGGTATTGATAAGCCATGGTACTCGCTCATTGTATTGTAACAAAGCCAGTTAATAATATCCATAGTAAAATGGGGTAAATATCCATAGCATTTTTTTAGAAGAAAAAAACCTGGGCTTTTTATATTAATGAAGAAAGACCAGTACATATATCAAATATATACTAAAAATCTAGATAGACAAACAGAAACAGTCCCGCCAGAAAAATTGATGCAGCATCCAAAAACAACATGTGATATGCATCCTGTGCCATCCAAACATCAGTTCAAAATAGCAGACCAGAGCAGTCCATGGACACAAGAAGCAGAATATAGGAAAAGTACAAAAAACAATCAGAAGCGAGATCCAAAATTATGGCATGCAAATCTCGCCAACCTTTCTGATATGCTGGTCCATATGTAGAGTATAATGAGTGATTCCAAACTGATCTAATAGTCCAGCCTTTGACAATCTGTCTGCATCCTTCTTGTTTTCTCTGAGCATATGTGATCCAAGTGGATCAATGCAAACGCTCATTATATAAAGGCTTCAAATGCATCAGAACACAGTACCATGTCGAAGTGCTCAATGATACACACCCACCACCATGAACAACACGTCTAATGGACATCGTATGCAAAATCTATGCTCAGTTGAAGTGTGTCCAGTTTTGCAAAAAGAAGGGCCACATGGTGCCACCCAAGAGTACCACATGACCCCATGACTCAACAGTGACTGGGCGCACAGTTGGACAGTGGGGACCACACAGCCAATTTGGAGCCTCCACGTGGAAGGTCGGACAGTGGGGACCACACGGCCAATCTGGAGCCGCCACGTGGCAGTTCGTATTGAGGCTAAGTGGCCCAAGGAAATCGGGAAAAGGTTGCAACAAACTCCATGCCATGTGGCAGGTCAGACAGTGGGGACCGCACAGCCAATCTGGAGCCGCCACGTGGCAAGTCGGATTGAGGCCAAGTGGTCCAAGGAAATCGAAAAAAGGTTGCAACAAACTCCATGGGAATCAAACCCTTAACCTCGAAATCTGGCAAAGACCTCACCAAATCCGGCTAGCCAACTTTCCGGTAGACAATTCGTGATGTAGTAGAGGATGATGATATGTTTATTGGCAAATATCGGAGGCAGAGATAAAGGAGAGGGGATGGAACCCGCCATAACTGGCGGCTCCACCACCCCCACCTCTAAACTAGCATGCAAATATCCAACTGGCACATCGAAATATTAATATAACTATGAAACCGCATAATCAATGGTTATATCACCAAAAACGCGCCATGGAATGGGGTCGAGGGGAGTCAAACCTCCGACCTTCCCTCCCCCGCAATTTTTTATAAACCAATGCGCCAAAGCGCTTCCTGATAGAAAACGGAACTTAACATGTTTTAAAGTTGCAGGAACCAGGAGCGCTAGCCAAAGATAGCAAACCTCCACTATAGTTAGTAGAATTGTTTCTTTTGGCGGATTTTCTCCAAATTTAGCAGTGTTGCAAGTGGAGAATGACTTTTGATAGGTCCAGAGATCACCCAGTCCAAATATAGTCGAGTTTATACTCTAATTTCACAATTTTTCGTGCTAAGTTCTATTCTTCAGTCCTTTTCTGCATTTGAACCTCTAATTTTGAGGTCATTGCTGTAAGTGCACATTTTAAGCCTAATAAGAGCGGTTTGTTGATTGACAAGCGGCCCGGAGAGGTAGCCAGAGAGGTTCTTGTGAACTCCGTAATCAAATACGGTGTTATTTGTCTATGTTTGCTCAGATTGGCTTCATGTTCTTTTATTTATGTTAATTCGCAATCTTATCAATCCGGTGCACACATTCACATAAATGGAATTTTTAACATGTTTGTAAGACCTTTTTGACATTTAGATCAATATGTAAGATGGAGAATGATGTGAGAGATGCCAGCAAATGTCTTACCTTGTTGGTCCAACCAGCTAGTAGAGGAGGGTCGAAAACAACGTGTCTTATCCATAGTTAATAATCTTGTTATATTGTAAATATTAAATTTTAATTTAAAAAATGTTATAAAATTAAATTAAAATAAAATATTTATAAAATATATTGATTTTGAAATGAGTTAAAGTTTTTGGGCATGTGGTATTGATAAGCCATGGTATTGGCCCATGGTATTATAACAAAGCCTAAATTATTATGACACTTGGCAAATAGAAACTTTTTTTAGATTTTATATTTTTTGAATATAATTTTTATATTTGACAATTCAATTTAAAACCACATAAAAATAGTTATCAACTAATTAGAAGAAGTAAAAATTACTTTTTAATTTTCCAAATATTTAGTGTAATATTTATTTTTTTCAAAATTTTAATAAAGATAGAATTTGTTTAAAAATTTTAAAGCTAATTGAAAGTCAAAGCTTTATGAATGGTGCTTGGAATTGTGTTGGGGGGAGTTGAAGTGGGGGGAGAGACTGTGAACTCGAGGGCGCGAAGATAGGGTTACAGAGGGGCTCGAAGGTTTCTCCCTATGGAGCGCAGCAAAGGAGAGAGCTCCACTCCCTCCAAAAAGGAAGCGACTGCCAGCAGAGGCAAGTCACCATTGGGTAAAGTCAGAGGTTCTGGGGAAGAAGGGGAAAAAAATAATGAAAAGGAGTCAAATGGGGCCAGGTCCAAGGAAAACAGTAGCGCAAAGGACAAAGAGGAAGAAGACAAAAGCTAGGGAACAAGGGACAAATATCAAAAGGGACCGTGTAGACCCAAGACGGAGATTACTCTGAGAGTAGTGTTGAATGATCCTGCTCTGCAGGAGCACAAGGAACATATGGGGACCTACGCCATAATCTGCAAATTTATGGGAATTTGGCCCTCTGAAAAGGCATTACAAATATGGATCAAATACCACTGGAAACCCAAAGGTAGTATTGAACTCCATCTGGGGTCAAACGGTTTTTTTACCGTGGTATTTATTAACATTGAAGATAAAGACAAAATATTCGAAGGAGGACCCTAATTTTTTGTAGTAGCAGGCCTCTATATGAGGTCGTGGAAGATGAACTTCATTCCAGAAAGGGAGACATTCACCTCGGTACCTGTTTGGGTAAGACTCTATTCCCTACCTCTCGATTATTGGCAACATGGGTCACTTGCTGCCATTGGCAATAAACTAGGTCGTTTTGTGAAAGCTTCGGAAGCCGCAAGACAGGGTAAATATACTTCCTATGCTAGGATTTGCGTAGAAATGGATCTATCAGGCGCTCTCCCGGATGAATTAATCCTGGAAGTTTTTGATGAGGAATGGTTCCAAACGGTGGATTATGAGCATATCTCGTTCAGATGTCATAGATGCCACAAACATGGTCACCTGATTAGAGACTGTCCTCTTATTAAAGTAGACAATAAAGGAAAACCTAATACTTTGAAGGATACTGAAAACTTTCAGAAAGTGGTAAGTAAAGGAAAAGGAGGCAGAAAGGGATCAAGGCAACAACGCAGCGAGGGGCAAAAGACCAACCTGAACAGGTTTCAAGTACTGGAAGAAAATGAAGAAATGACAAGTGTTGATCAAGCAATGGAGGAAGGACCTAAGGATAAAGAGAAGGAGGAGAACTACAACATAAGACAAGAGATTTGTAACAGGAAAGAAACTATGAATAGTGAAACTGAAGTAGAAATGGATATGGAAATGACCCAAAGTGAAACAGATCTGGAAGACCATGAACTGCAAGAAATTCTAGAAAAGTAACACCTAGATCTGGAAGGGTTCTTGATGCAGGGAACCACCGGAGGGATAGATTCACTACCCCAAGAGGACTGCAACAGAATACAACAGTTGTTTTTATGGCAGACTCAAGAAAGAGGGTTAGAAACAGGAATAACCACTGATCAGCTGGAAAACAAAGGAGTGAAAACAATGAAACCAACCCCAAGACTAGCTCTAAGAAATGCTGGTAGGAAGGGAGGATGGAAAAAGCAAAAGGAACTTCTAATGGAGTGTGGAAAGCTAATGATAGATGCAAGTAAGATGAAAGACCTAACCAGTTACTCCTTTACAAGTCTTTAAATATGAAATTTACATCTTGGAATATCAGAGGTCTAGGAAGTTAAAAAAAACAAATATTGCTTAGTTATAGAATGAAACAAGATATGCCGGACATGATTTTCATCCAGGAAACGAAATGTTCCATTCAGAAAATAAGACTCATACACAGCAAATGGCTCATTAGATATGAGTTTCTAGAGGTTAAAGCGGAGAATACAGTGGGGGGTATTCTTACTCTTTGGAATCCCCAAAGGATCAACATTATGGATGCAGACGCATCAAGAAATTACCTATCAATGGTCATACAACCTGTTGGAGTTTCAGAAACATTCCTAGTAACAAATGTTTACAGTCCTCAAAAATTAGAGGATAAACTCAAACTGTTAGAAGCCCTTGGTGACTTCAAGAGTAGATAGACTGGAATGCTTTGGATCATGGGAGGAGATTTTAACATGATCAAATCTCTCTCAGAAACAAAAGGAGGTACCAGAGTGCTCAACAAAGACTCCTTAGCATTCCAAACATTTACAGACAATATGAATCTCGTGGAGTCGGATTCAAGCAATGGCCTTTTTATATGGAACAACAAAAGAGGAGGTGAGGCGCTGGTAGCATCTAAGTTAGACAGGTTCATGATATCAGAGGAATTAATGTTTCTAAATAGTGAAATAACAGCCAGAGTGCTTCCTTTTGGAGGTTCAGATCATTGGCCGATTCAATTGGAAATCAAGGGTATAGATTCTCCCAGGAATAGACCCTTCAGATTCGAAAACATCTGGCTCTCCCACCCGAATTTCATTCATAACATTGAAAAATGGTGGGCTGAAGACTTGCAAATCCAAGGATCTAAGATGTACCTTCTTCAAAAAAGACTAAAGCACATTAAGTTTAGACAAAAGGAATGGAATCAGAAATATTTTGGTAACATTTTTGAGGAAAAACAATCAATGGAAATCAAAATTCTAGAACTCAACAAGGCTCTGATAAACGATGGATTTGATAAAGCCAAAAGTGAGCAGGCTGATAAATACCATCTAGTTTGGGAAAATTTATGCAAACAAGAGGAGATATTTTGGAGACAAAAATCCAGAATTCAATGGCTCATGGAAGGAGAGCGGAACACCAGATTTTTTCATAGATCCACAATGGCTAACAGAGCTCACAACAGAATCTCCATGATTAAAGATGAGGGAGGGGAATTTTAGACCACTCATAAATATATTGAAGTCGTGCTTGTCCAACATTTCCAGAACATCACTCGGGAAAACACTCCAGACAAGGATCAGTCCATCAGGGGAATCACAAGGCATATTCTCAAACTAGTGTCCAGAGAGGACAATTTAACCTCAATAGAGCAGCTGAGGAGGAGGAGGTCAGTGAGGTTCTCAAAGATATGCAGAATGGCAAAGCACCAGGCCCAGATGGTTTCAATGTGGATTTTTTTAAAGCGTTCTGGCATATTGTCAAAGAGGACATTGCGAATGTGGTAGAGGGTTCCAGGAGAAGCAAAACTATCGTGAAAGCTCTCAATACCTCCTTTATTTTCCTTATTCCCAAACAGGACACAGCTCAATCTGCATACAAGTACATACCTATTCCCTTATGTAATGTGGTTTACAAGATAATATCCAAAGTAGTGGCTAATAGACTCAAACCTCTACTCTCCTCACTAGTGTTTGAAGAACAATCAGGTTTTGTGGAGGGAAGACAGATTATAAACAACATTATTCAAGCACATGAGGTGGTGCACACGTTAACCAGCAAAAAACAAGCGGGGATGATCATGCAATTGGACATTGCCAAAGCATATGACAAGGTGAATTGGAATTATATCAAGAAGGTTCTCTATGCCTTTGGGTTCGACCACAACTGGGTCAGATGGGTTATGGCGCTGGTGTCCTCCTCCAACTTTTCCATTCTGGTCAATGGCTCTCCCTCAGAAATCTTCAATCCTTCTAGAGGCCTCAAGCAGGGAGACCCTTTGTCTCCCTTCCTCTTTATTCTTATGATGGAAGGGCTCGGGCAATCCATTAAGCAAGCTAAGGCTATGGGTAAAATTAGGGGTCTTCAAATTTCAGAGAACGGTTCTGTGCTGACTCATCAACAATTTGTTGATGATACCTTACTGTAAGGCATTCCAACAGTCAAAGAGGCTTTGGCCTACAAACAAATTCTTAAAGATTTTTCCCTGGCTACAGGTATGGAAGTCAACCTCTCTAAATCAAAAATCTTCTTCTTTAGCACTAACATTGCTATCCAAAGAAATATCTCAAGAATTCTTGGATTTCAACGAGATTCCCTACCCTCTAAATATTTAGGAATACCGCTTACTGCCAGACCCTTGCATAAGAGTATTCGGGAACTGGTTCTTAATAAGATGCAAGACAGAGTAAAAAGTTGGACCTTCTGTGCCTTGAACCTGGCTGGTAGGTTAGTTCTGACAAAGGTTGCTCTTCAATCCATCCCAGTTTTCATGTTATCTACTCTCCCAGCTCCAAAAGGTGTCTTAGAGCAAATCAGAGACATACAAAGATACTTCCTGTGGGGAAAGGAGGAAACCAAAAAGAAATGGGCCCTGGTTTCCTAGGAAAAAATATGCAAACCCAAAAGTCAGGGGGGCCTTGGTTTGGACGATCAAGGAATTTTTTGTAAAGCTCTAGGAGCCAAACTCTGGTGGAGATGGGTGCAGGAGCCAAAAGCTCAGTGGGCTAGGATATGGAAAGAGAAATATGCCAGCTTGTGGCACAATAATGATCTCATAAGAATGTGTGGAACTATAAAAGGCTACTACATATGGAACAGAGCCTGGGAGAACAGAAGCCTACTTCAAAAGAACAGTTTCTGGGAAATTAGAGCAAGAGATCTTGCTCTTATTTGGGAGGACAAATGGCAGCAGGAACCAACACTATTAACAGAGAATTTTGTAAGCCTCAAGCAGGAAACAGATGCCCAAGGGTTAATCAGAGTTAAGGATTTTTGGGATCTTTCGCATACCTTTGAAAAATGGAGAAGCTGGAGAACCATTGAATGCAGAGAGGACAGCCCCCTAAAAATCAAAGCAGAGGCTCTTGGGGACTTGCTCAAGCAAAGGATGATCTTAATAATAGAAGGGCAGGATCAATTGAGATGGGGTAATAACAAGCAAGGAGCCTTTAATCTCAAGGAAGCTAAAGGTTTTCTTCTTGGGCTGAATTATAGTGTTCCAGACAAGACCTGGACGCATCTTTGGAGGCAGCAAGGTTGGATGAAGATCAAGATTTTTATGTGGCTAATTCATCACAAGAAAATATTGACTTGGGACAATATTAGGAGAAGGGGAATTATTGGGCCCTCTAGATGCCAGCTCTGTGAGGAGCAAGAGGAGAAAATGGAACATATTCTCAATAGTTTCTCTTATACTACCTGGCTGTGGGATTCATTCTCTTCAATTTTCCAGCAGTCAGATAAGGACAGAGGAAGTATCACAAATACCCTAAAACACTGGAGAAAAAACTTCCAGGAGAATTAATTCCTAAATTTGGCCTGGGCCATCACACCCTGCTTTATTATCTGGAACGTCTGGAAAGAAAGAAATAAAAGAAATTTCAAGAATGGTAAGTCCTCAACTCAACATCTTGATCTTATCTTGAAACAGATCAGAGAGACAATCAGTTCTACGGTTAATAATATCCCCACGAATCCTCCCTCAGATGAAGAGTAGAGAATTCTCAGGCAACTGGGATTGCAAAGGATAACTCCTCAGGGTAGAAATAGAAAGGATAAAACCATGGTTACAGAGAAGGACTACTGGCAACCCCCACCAAAAAGCTTTCTGAAATACAACATTGATGGGGCCTCCAAAGGCAATCCGAGAACTACTGGTTATGGAGGAGCATTAAGGGATGACGAGGGCAATATTATATTTATATTCCACTACCATTTAGGTAGAACTACTAATAACATGGTGGAAGTGATGGCTCTGGAGCAGTGTCTAGAGTTTCTATCACAGAATCAACGCTCAAATATCATTGTGGAAGCAGACTCTAAGATAACCATCAACGCAGTGAAAAGAATCAGCAGTGGTTCCAGGCTGGAAAGAGTCTCGAATCATTGGAAACTTATCCAAGTTTATCAAAGAATCCAATTGCATCTACAGGGCCTTCGAACCATAAGTTTCAACCATGTTCGTCATAATGCCAATAAACTGGCCGACTTACTGGCCAATCAAGGTGCGAGTAGTGCAGAATGTGGAATGGCTAAAAAGTGGCAAGAAATTCCTCCAAGTCGTCTAAAGGCTATCTGGGAGGATCAAGCTGTGGAGGATAAGAAGGTTTTCCGATTTCGAGCTGGGTTGAATACCACGAATTGATGTCGCTGAGGGGTACTAACTCAGCCCAGCAGGATGAACCAGAGAGGCTGAGAGTAAGGTTTGGGATCATCTTCTACCAGATCTTGTCGACCGGGTTCCCAGGTTTTTGGTTGGCACTTTGCGGATTTATCTCCTAAAGAAACTTGGGATCAGCTTCAGGTTTCACGGAATGAGTTGGCTAAATGGGCAATTAATGGGGTGCAGCAGTAGGCGTCCTCTTCCCGCTCCTGATTTAGATGCCTTGGCGATTGGCGGGTTTCGGGTGATCACACGTCGACGAAGTGGTAAGTGGTTTTTCAATTTTGAGAGCGATCCCATAGGGCACTCGACACGTGGCATGGTGGCTGTTGCGGAAACCACCCTTCATCGCGCGATAAAGTGTGGGTGGGTTTGGAGTAGTGATATTGCTCCTGGCTATCGGATCTAACAATCGGGCTGGACGGTTGGGATGGCCCGCGTTGTTTAGTGGGGCCTGTCGGGCCATCTCTCCATTTTCCGATGGCGCGTCTAGCACTTTCCTTACGTTATGTTCTTTGGGGGGTCGAGTTTGACCGCTAACGCTGGTTAGGTCCGGGAGGTGTTTTGACCGGATTTTAGTTGTCCTTCGGTGTTTTTCCATGAGGATTGTGTTTTTGTGAGGTAGTGGGAGGGTCCTTGTCCTTGACAGGAGTACTTATTCTCCTATGATATTTATCGATAGGTTTATTTACACTTTGTAAATTTTCCTTTGATTTAATGAATTAGAAGCTTCGACTCTTGCTTCAACAAAAAAAGAAAGTCAAAGCTTTCTGACCAAAATTAAAAAAAAAAATATAACTTTCCTTCAACAGATATAACAAGAATGATGTATTCATATGGCAATTATTGTTGTTATCATTTCATTAATGTGTTTAATATGACTATCCAGTGTTGCGGGGGAGCGCCTCCCCCCCCGATCCCACTCCCAATCCGCGCTCCAGGCGGGAGCGACTCGGGAGTAGGTCAAGAGCGCGCTTTCGAAATCGCTCCCTTTTCGCTCCCGCCTGGAGCGCAGATTGGGAAGCGTTTTGTTTTTTTGCAATGATGTTCCAAATGCAATTTTTTTTTAAAGAAACAAATAAGTTTTGAGTGGGGCAGCTTAATGATCAAGTCTATGGCCGTAGTATTGATATGCGATTCATGGTAATGTTAAAAGTGACATTCTCCTTAATATTCATTTTCATCATTTTACTTAAATTTTTAACATTACCATGAAATGACTCAGGATGTTTGAGAGTGGTTCCAACCTCAATCGATTTCATATGCAAAAAGTAGAATTTTAGATTTCATTCAAAATCCAGTAGACTTATCAATTTTTCAGGATTTCAGGATTGCAATGTTTCCATTGAATTTTATCATGTATTAGGGTATGGAACTCGTATTTAATCAAGAGCACCAATCCCTCTATGTACCTTGATGTTAGTAACATTGATTGTCGAACTCCTCTATCATGACCCTCCTAAAAATGTACGCATCACTCAAACAAAATCTTGACTTGACATGCTATGCTTTTTCTATCTTATGTTAATGCTTAGAGGGTGATATTAATGACAAAGATCCCTATATAGATCCAGAGGTAATGACAAAGATACCTCTGGATATTAATGCTTAGAGGGTGATATTAATGACAAAGATCTTGATTTTCCAACAAGACTAAAAAATTAGACATTTCTCGTGGTGGAAAGAGGCCCAAGCATAAGCAATAGATAATAGATTTACTTGTCCTTTCTAGTTTCCAGTGGTTTTTATAACTAGTGACTCTTTCATATTTATTGTGATATTTTTTTAAACAAGATAAGACAATTTAAGTTTGAAGTTGGCAATTATAACTCATTAGTAATGAATTATGAATATGATGCTTCATGAAAGTTGAAAGTTGTTTCATTTCATTTTATAACATTTCATTTCATGTTGGATATTATTTGTTGTAATGGTTACACTTAGCTTACAAGTACAAATTTGGTGATCAATGATGATGATGGTTATAAATTGAATTTTGAAAGCTTGAAACTTTAAGATTGATGAATCATGAGACTGAATATGTTGTATGCTACTATGTTACTAACTTGTGGACGTGGTTGATGAAGATTATAACTTCTTAATGATTGTTGTTATATGGTTCAATCTAAGTTTTTTATGTTTTTTTTTATCTAATTCATCATTCTACATGTTTTTGTTGACATATATGTATCCAAATATAAAAATATAACATATATATATATAAAAACGCTCCGGGATTCGCTCCCAAACTGGGAGCTTCTGAAAATGTCGCTCCTGCACCCGTTTTTGCTCCCGCTCCCCGCTTTCACTCTCGCTCCCAAGTAACACTGTGACTATCACATGTTTGTTTTACCATTGCAATGCCCTTGGATAATGTATACCCAAAACATATTGTGGATATCAAATATCATTAAATTCTGTGTCATAGATATGGATGCTTAGCTGGTAAGAAATTGGAAAATACTTAATTTTATGTATATGATTTCCTGCTATATAAATTATGACACAGTAAACTGCTTAGAGAAGGCATGACTTAATCATCACATTCCACAGTTGATGTAGTAAGTATGCATTCCACATCAGCAATACCCAACATAACTATTTATTTTGTTTATATTCTTGCTTATTTGCACTGTAATTTAGGTGTGGAGATAAGATACAGAAAATTATTAATGTCCAACAAATAATCACAAAAAAAATCCATGGCACTATTGAGTACAATAGTGCCAATACACAATGGGAGCACAAAAAGTAGCTCCTAAACCAGCTTAGATCCATCTCAAAACCTGGATCTAGCAAGCATTGAGAGGATTTAAATTTTTTGAGTTGTAATGTTTTCTATCAATTAAGGAATTAATATATGACATGGAATTAAATGATAAAGAAATTACAACTCAAAAAAATTGAGTGTTTTTGGTCCTTGATAGATCCTTTGTTTAAGATGGATCCGTGCAGGTTAAATATTTTTCGATGTTGTCACATCATATGTACGTATGCGACATCTATGCCATATTGGGATATAGAGCACCTCCCTAATCCCAGCGCAATAAATCAAGATGCAGAAGTGAAATAAAGTGTAGTGCTCTAAGCCAAAACCTATAAATCAAATGTTGGATGTGTAAAAACATATTTAGGGAAAATGGACCAGAATTTGGAATGCTCGTAACATGAGTATATTAGGATCCAATTGCACCCACTCCCCTAACATTCGAGGCCAAATGGAGGAAACTCTAGATAGAACACTCATTGAAAGTAGAGCGGGAAGATAATCTAGACTATGCACTAAGTTGTCGCCAGGGTGAGGTCACCCACTATCAAGCATAGTTTTAAAGGAACCGACCGCCTATCTAATCGTGATTCAAACCGGAATCTGATCAAACAGGATTCAATAAACGGGGAATTGAAAAAAATATATAAAATAATTATTTTTTAATGAAAAACTTAATTTTAAGATTGCAAACCATGATTCCAAACCATTAGAGACAAAATATGGAAATTATTCTCATTTATATACTATGTAAGGGTGCATATATCAAAATGGCACCAAGTGCAATACATATCAATGATATCATCCACAAAATATATAACCAATGAGGCTCTAAATGGCCTCTAGAGTCCAGAAACAATGCTAAAACTCAAGCCACTAGACCACTAGCCTACTACAAGTACAAAGTACAAACTCAAACTCAAAGTACAAATCATTGATCAACATGATCACTCATCAAACTCATCACCACTACTAGAGATGGGATCATCAACAAGAGCTACATAAAAATCATTTGGTTCAGAGTCAGAGGACTCCTCACACTCCTCTCTAACCTCAATAGCAATACTAGCCCTAGCAAAACTAGAAGCACGAGTTTGCCGAGCTATACGGATATTGCTCCCCTCACCAATACCATGTGCCATGCTTGGTCCTCGTGGTTCGCTTCCTCCAACTACCAGATCTGCATTGGGATCAACACCCCCCAACACCATGGCATCAATATCAAAATCAACATCAAACTCAGCTAGATGAGACGACTCCATCCATTCTGAAGATGAATCAATATCATCCAACACAATGGGATTTGTATCAAGTCTTTTGTTCAGCAACTGGTTGCACCTTAGTCGAAGGTTGTACTACACGAAAACAAGATCATTCAGTCGTTTTTGTTCCAAAATATTTCTCTTCTTCGTGTGAATCAGTTCAAAAACAGACCAATTGTGCACACACCCAGAAACACCGCAAGTTTGGCTAAGAACTCTAACTGCAAACTTTTGCAGTTGAGGGCATTGGCTTCCAAACGACTCCCAACAATGTGCTACAAAGACAAAGACTAGATTTATTTCATTTTTCAACAATTTAGATGTTAAGTTTGAACTTTGAACAATTTACAAAATACAAATTATAGCTTCAATTTTAAACAATTGAACTTCACAAAAGAAAAACAAATAAATTGGAATTGCTTACCTAGTTGATCCACTTCTCTTGCAATCTTTGCCAAATTTTTGCCAAATGTGTTTGTGGCCCTAGAGAAAGCAGTGAGTTGTTGATGTATTTCCAATTGTTGCGACTAATCAAATACCATGCACTCCAAGCATTCATACAATCCATCTCTGACCTACCCAATATGATCTTCTCCTAGCGTAGCTTTATAATTATACTTTGAGTTCAAGAAATACCTAGCTGCATGTATAGGACGATGGGGTTGATTGTTCCATATGTTATCAATGATCTCCCAAATAGGCCCATATTTACCTCCTTTGTCTTTGTAGGATGCATGTATCTGCTCCTTTGCCTAATCCATAGCCTCATAGATGTATCCCATGGCCAATTTTTCCCCATCTACTAATCGTAATACCTTAACAAGTGTCTCACCAATTTTCACAACCTTTGCTGCTCTTTTCCAAAAAGGGTTGTCAAAAACTTTCTTTTCGGTGTCTTTTCCATCTACTTTGTGAACCCACAGAGATGAATTCCATTCATCACTCGAAAACATTTTCTGCAAGTTTTGTTGTTTGGAAGTGTTAAAATTGGCAACTAGGGCCAAACGCCATGTAGGTCACCTTATTTATGGTTGTTGATATTTTTCTTAGATTCCTCTCGTCGAGAGGTTAAGAATTGATCTAAATATCATCCGATTCTGATAAGTATTTATGAAGATATGAATTTTTTTGATTATGGACAAAATTGTCATGTCGGTCAGCAACTTATGTAGGGCTCAGAAGCCAAACAGTCATGTCTATTCAACCTCAACGTTTTGCATATAAATACAAGGAGCATTCTCCTCATTTGGACACTTCACACTCACACACATCTCTCTCTATCTCCTGTGCAGAAAGAGTCTCTCTCTCTTTCTCACACATGTGGCTGAAAGGAAGACATCCTAGGGCAAAGAAGACGCAGAAACAGGACAGCAATCATCTTTGACTAGCATTGACCAGCGTTGACCTTCCAAGAAATGCAGATTGGCTGTGGTTGCCTCTCCTAGGCAGGCCGCAATTTTTGGCACAAAAATTGAGGTGATCTGACCTCTGGTTTGACCGGTATTCACTACGCTAGTTTAGGGCTGCAGTTAACCTCAACAATCTGCACTTTGACTGAACTTTTGGGGCTGTTCTAAGGATGTTTCTTCACGCTGTTCAAGGACAAGTTGACCAGAAATTGACCGAGTATTTTAGAGGTCAATTTCAGCTAGTTTGACCAAGTTTGACTTTGCTGATCTAGGGTTTGTTGTTGCTGATATAAAATTACAGAATTCAGATTTTGTACTATTTCTCTCTGCTAAACTATTGATGATAAAAGAAGATTTGATCAAAGGGTTTCCCCAAATTGGAGTTTATCCCTGGCTAGCTGCCACATCTTGTGTCTCTTGTCTTAGCTTGTTTTCAGTTGATCATTTAATGTTCTATCTGCACTTTACTTAATGTATATGTGATTGCTAATCTGTGGCTAATAAAAAGAAAAATAAGTAAATTTCTCTAACAATAGAACATACCATAATTTAACATGGTATCTGAGCTGAGGTGAAGACAAAGCCCAAGCAAAAGCAATAGCAATCACCGAAGAGAAGGGCTAGCAGACAGTCTTAAAACATGGGGTCCTCAACACACTTCCCTGCTGAAGACAAACTCCGTGAGAAGTCTGACTATCACGGATGGAAGATGTCTCTCAATCTAACATTAGAAGAGCAAGAAGTATTGGTCCTGTTGACCCTGCCGCCCGCACCTACCTACAAGTCAGTGAGAAAAGCCTTCAACCCCACAAGGTGTGGCTGGTGGCAGGGAATTCAGAGAAGGGGTTGTCACACTAATCCCAACTCTCTCCGTTTCAGCTATCTCCTAGGTTAGCTAAGGGGGGTGGTCCCTAATGAAAAGTTAAGCTAAAAAAAACAAAGATGCGAGTTTCTAGAAGAATTGTTAGAGTTAAATAGATAATTTATTTAAGATTTATAATCAAAACGTGATATGAGCAATAGCCATAAACACATAAGATAAGCATGAAACACATAAACAATCAGTGCCTTCAAAGCATTGCTCTTTAAGAAATGAAAATTTTTATTTTATTTTTTATTTGCTTAGAATGAAGTAAAATGTTTTCAAATTAAAACCCAAATAACCTTGGACTTGGGTTTCCAAATGGAAAGAGGTTACTTAGCTTATGCTTTAGCTTTCTTCTTCAAACTTGAATTACCTCCAGGGACACCTGTAGGACAGCAAGCAAAAGAGTTAGCATGCAAAAGAAATAGGGCCTCAAATGCTAGATAAAACCAATATGCACAAAAATGAAAGAAGAAAATATGTGATAATTTTTTAAGATAGAAAATAAGCAAAGGGCTTAAGAAATCCCCTCTTGAGTAAATCTTTTGATGTCTTATGAGATTGTTGGCTTGAACAACTTGTGGGACCTTTGATATCCTTGGAGGTGATTATTCCAACCGAAGAACTCCTCACACTCCAATAGAGTTGGCAACCTGTCCTTAAATAAAAAATGTCTGCAAACCAATTGTTAGTGCAAAAGAGACTTGGCATATAGAGACCAAGTTGAGCTTGTCATTGAACTGACAATGACAAGCTACAACGAGAGCACAAAATATACCAAGCCCAAAGGAGATTTGAGATAGCTGCAAATCTCTCCTCCCTAGACAATAATGCCTTCGGGCAAATGCACAAAGAAAAACAACTAGATAGAAAATGTAAAATCAAATGAATATCAAACGACACCGGTATACCTCATCAACCAAAGAGAGCACCACAAGAGAAGCTAGTAACCCCAAAGACTTTTATTTATTTATATGAAAGATGAGTACAAAATCTGGCAGAGTCTCCGCAAGCCCAACAACTCGTTCTGTGTTATGAAATGAGAGCTCAAGACTCATATAAATAAGAAAATGGGAGATGATCCCAAGGCAAATTCCAATGACAAGTGTAACAATGGTGAAGATCTCAATGCTCCAATGAATTTCCAAGTGGCTGCTTGACCGCTGTAGGTGGTAGCCTTGACTGCCCATCGAATATCCTCCAAACTGTTGTTGCTTGGCTACCTCTAAACTATTGTTGACACCTCAAACAGTTAAGCCAACCAACTGCTGTGTGAGTTGTTATGAAAATCTGCGTGAATATATTGAGGCTGCCATGTGTGGGTAAGAAGGGGAGACACACTCCCATTGATTCTCAATAAAAATTGAAGGCAATGACACCATGCAAACCAAACTCCAATGCTGTCCTCAGTTGCTGCATATAGACTTCTGTTAACTATGCGTATGGGCTAGTTTCACGTGCTGCATGGAGCCAGATTGTAGTGCGTACAAATCTGGGGACAAGTGGAGACCAATCTCCACAAATATCTCAAGAAAATCCTTATCTGAACCTTTAACTCCGTTTAATTCCTTGCTGGAAGCATTTGAGAGTTTGACTGTCCCACGAATCTGCGTGGAGATTTAATTTAGCATGTGCATATTTTTTCGTTGGCTGAGTTATGCGTATACCATGGAGGGGTGAGGTGGGGTCCATTCCCCACTCACTAGTTTTAACCTTTTACTTTAATTTCTTCACATTTGAATTAAATCAAAGTGAACTTTAGCCATACGTAGCACTTCATGCACCTTATGTGATGCCTTTGACCATCCTTTTGACTTGCTTTGTCTTGAATTTTTGACTTGAGCCTGTTGTACCTTATGCGGTGGGTCCCACGTGCTTGCCACATCACCCTTGATTCTCTGTTTAACTTTCCATGTCAAAATTTGATTTGTTTTGACTTTGGAAAAATTTATAAATTTTTCCAATTATTCATTTTTTTGAATTTTTTCTTCATTTTTGCTACTGTCACTTGAAAAATCGGCTTTTGAGGGACTCCAAGTCATTTTTTGACCCTCAAAGTGGGTTCTAGGATAATGCTGGGCCTCTGAGGATGAATTTCGAGTAGTCATACACCCCAGGCATTTCCTAAGGCCACTTATTTATGCCATTACATAGAAAATAATTAGAAAATCTCGTTTTGTGGGAAATTTTTAACTATTAAAAAATCCTACTTAGACCTAGCCAAATTCCACGAAACTTTTTGTGTGATCTAGTATGGTAATATACATCGACTCTAGACACTAAGATGTGTCAGGGGCTCAATCTTCAAACTGTCACCTCGGCTTTGGGGTAAAAAATGAGTGAAACAATCCAGAAAATTATTCGCCTCTGAAAAAGAAGGGATAATTAACCGGATAAAAAAAAACACTCCAAGGTGTACTCGTTTGCTGACCGAGTCCCACATCCTAGGCCTGTTACAAATTCAAGAAAATCATCATACTAGCATCACTTATTACAATTCCCCGCAGGGTGTGGAATCTGGGTACAAAGAAGAAAGATGATGAGAAGATAGAAGTAGAGTTAAAAAACTCTGTTGACTGATGACATCTGATGGTACAAGTGTCCTCTGGATCATCGTTGGGCATGGAGTCTTCACATAATCATCAGGTGCTACTCCAGTAGTCAACATTTGGCTCCATATGGGGATGCATACTAGATATGAAGTGATAGTGCGCAAGAACCTGGAATCTGCATCCACCGACAAAAGACATATATCAGCAGTATCCATTCAAAATA